>JAGSPU010001113.1:0-24514 GCA_019321725.1 Paulownia fortunei | reverse complement strand
ATAATTTATGTGCATAATATGTAAGTGATGAGACCCAATTGAATGATATTGTTTATAAAATAAAGTATATAATTAGATAAAATTAATAATAGTGTGGTTCACTTTAAATATTTAGTGTGTATCTAATAATTTATTAGGAAGAAATATTATAGAATAGAATTGCTGCATCTGAAACACCTCACCCCTTTGGTTGCCCGGTAGCCGGATCAGTTAAAATAATCACTTTTAGGACTTCCCCAAACTTGTTAAAGTGCCGTGAAAGGCTATCCTTAGTGGCAGCAAAATGAACCTAATATATGAAAAAGTATTTCAGCAACGAAGAAAGGAAAAAGAACAAAGAAGACAAAGTACTAATCCATCAGATAGAAGATTTAGGCTCAAGATACAGGTAACTACATTGCTAACAAAGATGGTCCTTGAATCAGCATCTTCTGTAGGTTGACCAGTAGAACATAAACCTGCACACAACAACTGCTTAGATTCAGGGATTGAAAACACTACGTTTCAGATGCAAACAATTTTCAAGCAAGCTAATAACTCTGAAAAAAATACGATGTTGTTTGTAAAATAATAATATATAATTAAATAAATTGATAGTGATAGGGCACACTTTGAATAATTAGTTTGGATATGATAATTTGTAGGTGGTAAGTTCCATTACAATAATGTTATTTGACAAATACTGATATATTATGTAGAGATAGATGGAAATGGTGAGTACCAATGGTACAATATAGTATTGGAAAATTGAGAATATAATACTAGGAAGTATTTTTGGTAGAAAATGAAAAGATAAAAGTGATATTTTTGGAGTAAAACAAACATAATTTATGTATTTAAAATAGTAAAAAGTGATTAAAATCCTAATAAAAATGAATCATACAAGCTCTTAGGACCTTGTTTACTTCCATGGATTGGCTAGATTAGCTAAATAAGTCAAGTTGATCCATTATTTATTTTTGTGGGTGTGGCCCGTTGGATATTATATGACCCGATTATATTTTGAATTGAGGCCTGATTGTAATCTCAAGTCCAATGTAGGATTCAATAATTCAAGTGGCCCAACTTTCTTGATCCCTTCGGTGAAATGTCTAATTTTATCCTTAAAATCAAGTGTGAAATTACAAACTTCTGCCCATATATCAGTTTGGAGGGGAGGGTGATTGGGATAAGATTTGTCGTTTAATCAACTTTCAAGAAGAGATTCTGACATTGGAAGAAGGAATCCTTCCGCTATGTCCGCCGCAGCCTTCACCCTCTACTTTTTCTTATAAGTTATGAGGATAAAAAATTTGTAAACAATATTTTAAATTTGGTTGTACGAATTATATTATGTTGGTGGTATGAACTATATGATGGAATTATATATTATGTTCGTTTTGGTTTGTTGTTTAAAAAGTTGGAGTTTTAATGATTATTATGGTTGGTTCATCAATTTTTTTTTCTGTAATCTTACTGCAATTAGATATTTATTAAATTATTTTTCTGTGATTGTTTGTTTTTTTTTCTTTTTTTTTTTGTCTGAGATGCAATGTATAAATTTGTTATAAATTTTGTGTATTTTCTTCACTGTTTCAATATTTTATGTAATTTTCATAAAATTATTATATTTGATTAAATATTTCATAAATATTTATGTAATTTGTTGTAATTTTTAATAATTTCATAAGTTTTTCAGGAATTTTTCATTGTTTTATTGTATTTTATTATGATTTTTCATCATTTTTTCCGTAATTTTAATACAAAATTTTGTGTCTTTTTAAAAGAATTTCATAAATATTGCTATAACTTTCATATTTTTGTTTTGTATTTTATCATTTTCTTTATCAATTTTTATAGATTTTATGTAATTTTTTGAAAAAAAAAATCTTTCTTTTTTCCATTATCATCTTTGTTTTTTGGACTTTTTCACCAATTTTTGCAATTTTCGGAAACTTCTATAAATTTTCTTAAATTTGCTATGTTTTTGAAAGTTTTTTTGTCTTTTTTTGTAATTTATATATTATATATATATATATTTGTAATTTTTCATTTTTTGTTGTTTTTTAAATACTTTAATTAATTTCCCTATATTTTCGCACTTATCGATAGAAATCATCCATTAGTTTTCTAACAGAAGGACCAATTTTGATGAAGTTTGGGATCATTTGCGTACATAGGACCAAAATTGAAAAAGGCTCATTCCTATGGGACCATAAATGAATTTCAACCAAAAATTGGATTATGATTAACTTATGCAAAAGGGATGATAGAATAGAGATTTTTTAGTCAAAGCTTGTAAGGTGTTCTCGTCGCGGTGTGCCATAATCCATGATTTATCACCACATGTTGGAATTCTAGTTGTGACTCCTACGAGTTCAACAAGTGGCTCCCACTATGCCATGGAGAATTTGGTGGTAATAATTTATTATAAATCTTTGAGACGTTATGAAAATGATCATACTATAGATATAGAAAATATTATATGTAAAGTTATAACACTTTTAAATGAATTTTATAATTAATATAATTCAAAATATGACTCAAAACAACTCAATTTGATATACAAAGTACTAGTAGTAGTAACAATTTTAGACTTACAGCAGCATAACTTTTACTTAGGGAATGAACTAAATATCCTAAAAGATCCTTAAGTTCCAGCTAGGAACTTGAGAGTTATTTTAATATTTCATTTGACTTTAATAAGACAGATTATGATGGAGAGTTTGAAAATTTTGCGATGGCGATCGCAAAAGAAGCAAACTTACCCAATTTTATCCATGATGCGAATGAGATACTTACTTCGTCCGCCTCAACCGTTGCAGTGGAGCAAGTTTTCAGTGCGGGAGGTAATATATTGAGTGAGAAACTTGTCTCTCGAGAATTTAGAAGCCCAAACATATCTTGATGATTGGATCAAAGCCTCTGTACAAAGACAAGCCCAGTCAAATTTGAATAAAGATCAAGATGATGACACGGATGGAACAATGACGAAACGAGTGGAAGTGATTGAGTCACGTCACTCCCTATGGTAAGAATGGTAAAAAGGTAAGAGAACTACGTGAGTTTTGATTCCTCTATACCCTAAGATGATACGTAAGTAACTTAAATTTAAATTCAAGCCCTTTTTTATTTTTAAAATTAATTTTAATTATATATTTAATTTTTAATTTATTTTTTAAGTTAATTTTTTTTCATTAAGTTCAAAAATTAACAATATTTTTTACAAATTTAAGTTAAAAAAATTTTAAAATTTTTTAAAAAATAAAATAAAATCTAAGGGTCGGAATCGAACCCGAAATCGGTGGTTAATTGAAATTGGAACCGAAACTGGTTCAACAATTCTGGAACCCAGACTATAACCGACTTGCCGGTTACGGTTAAGGGTCGGGAAATCCTGACCCATGGAACCGATGGTTCAGAACCGGAATCAACGATCCTTAAACCGTGGTCGGGTATATGCATGAGGTCAAATGTCACAACATTTTTGGTCTGTGATATATGACCATCTTCCAGTTGCATACCTAAAATATCTCGTATGGCAACTTTTTTTTAATTATTGTCAGATTTTATGAGCTCACTCGCATCGATAGCAATCAATTCACGTTGAAAGTATTTGCTAAATTTTCACAAACATACATGCAACAAATAAAGGAATCAATGTGGAGATAACAAATGATTGTAGTCTATGATTTTTCTTAGATCCGGATGCAGATAATATGGATATTTATATTGAGAAAGAACAAATCCATTCTAATATTGCTACTCCACAAATGATGATTAGCTAGGAATAGAAGCCATACATGTCGCTTTTAGCACAAGACACCGTGCCTGATTTGTCTACGGTGGTACAAGTAATGTCAACCGTTGGGATTAAGGACTTGTGTGGGGTTGTTTCTACCTTTATTCATATAACTTTTGGCTAGTGCAATATTGAATCCAATAGTATGAGAGACACACATAATGCATACACGGAGTATGTCCTTGATATACCTATAGTGACACAAGGGTTGGAAAATATTTGGATTCATGACATGGTTGCAGGTGGATCTACCTCGGTAATGAGCATTTGGTTTTAGGTCTACTATTGAACTTATTGATACTAATGTATACACAGAGGAATTCAACAATGAGCTAATAAGAGATAGTTTTAAGGTTAATATATCTAATGATTCTAAACTAGATGAGATTGGACACTCAATTCTGAATGAAAACAAAGATGATGTTGATGTTGACATCATATTGGATACATTGTCAGAACATGGTCAAAGAACATCATCATAGCATGAAGTCCCAGTGCATCCACTAATATCTTCCACCTCAAATAACAAATAATTCATCCATCAATACTATTCTTTTCTATTACATATCCAGAGGTATATACAAACTCTATTGACATTCCAACTAGGGTTTGGGGTAAGTTTTATGATTCGAGTAGATGGGTTCTTGATGTGGGTTTGGTTTTCAAAGATAAGAAGTATTTAATTTCTGCAGTTAAAGATTTCTCAATTCGATTTGCGAGACGAGAGTATCGTGTTGTTGAGAGTACACTGAAGTTATGGAAAGTGATATGCAAACATAACACAACTGATATGTGGTGTAGATGAGAGGTTCAAGTGTCACTAAAACCAAATATTAGTTTGTTCAAAATAATAAGATATGAGGGCAACATACAGGTCTGATGAATGAAATGTCTATTGACCACCGCAATTTAGATTAAAATTATATTGTTACGTTGTTGGTAGGAATTGTTGGGCATGAGTCAACATATGAGAAAAAATATCTCATGCAAATTATGAAGGAAAATCTGGGATTTGAAATTTCATATGCGAAAGTATGGCATAACTTAAAATGTGCTTGAGAAAATGTGTATGGGACTTGGGAGAATTAGATTCGAAAACTACCTAAGTTTATGGGAGTTGTCCAAGAGTCAAATGAAGGGACAATTGTTGAGTGAAAGCACGAGACACTAGAAATTCAAGATAGTATTTTGCTATACTTTAGTAATCCCTTTTCATCAAATGGTATTTTATTTTTTTTTAAAATAATATTAAGATAAAAAAGCCTATGGGCTTGTATGGTTTCATTTTTATTGGGATTTTTCTTACTTTTTACTATTTTACATATATAAATTATGTTTTTTTTACTTAATTTTATAAAAATACATCATTTTTAGCTTATCATTTCCTATCAAAAATATTTCACAACCTTATATTCTCAATTTTCAATCCCATAATATATCATTGGACCCACCATTACCACCTATATTTACATAATATATCACTATGTGTCAAATAATATTATTGTAATAGAATTTACCACCTACAAATTATCATATCCAAACTAATTATTCAAAGTGTATACACCACTGATGAGTGGATTTTATACTCATTAATTGAGTACCATTTGCTTAACTTTTTGTTTAGTTTTTGAGTATTTTGTTAATTTTTATGCATTTAGTTTGAAATATTGTAGATAATACCATAATGAGGAGAAAATGGAAAGTAACATAAAACTTGGTTTAAATTTAGAATAATCCATTTTTTAGTGTTATTGGGGCAATGTTCGTATTTCAATCATAACTTTTTGCTCCAATATTATTTTGACTTGTTTCTTAAATCATTGGAAAGCCAATATATATAATATATATATATATATATATAAATGTTTATGTTTACCATAAAATTCAGTTCTTTCTATTTCAATAAGAAAAATTGGGTTAAATAGTCTATATTTGACTGAACATTTCAGGTATGACACATCTTGGTATTTCAGGTATAAATCTTTGCACAGATTTCATATTAAGTTGATTCAAGTCCCTATAGAAAGCCAAGACACAGAGGTACAATTCATATGAAAACACAAAAGCCAATTTAGTATCAAAATGGGTGAAAATCAGTTGGAAGAGGTTATAAGCACAACAGAGATCGAACTTGGACAGCAATTTACCACCTACAAATTATCATATCCAAACTAATTATTCAAAGTGTACACACCACTATCAATTTTATTTAATTATATATTATTATTTTACAAATAATATCATTTAAGTGGACCTACCACCTACAAATTATTCTAATAAATTATTCGATACATACTTAATATTTAAAGTGAACCCCACCATTATCAATTTCAACTAATTATATATTATTATTTTTTTAAACAATATCATTTCATGGATCCCACCACTTAGATATCATCCATAAAATTATTTTACCATATTCTTACATAAAAAAAAAAAACTAAAAAAACATACTAAACCAAATATATTTTCATCCCATACCCTATTTATTTTTTATCATAATTTTTGTAACCAAATATATTCTCATTTCTACACGAATTTCACAATAAAATTTGAAATTCATCTCAATGGAATGAAAAATGAGATTCTCCAATGAAAATGGAATCATACAAGCCCCGCCTTTTGAGCAAGTAGCAACAAATTTTGCCATATTTTTTTATTTATTCACATTACAATTTTGGAAAGAGAATTTGAAAAGAATTTTTTGAAGAACATGGGAATGAAATGTGTTTGGATGAGTGAATTACAAAGTTTGACCACTAAATTGATATGTTGATTTAATAATTTATTTTGAAATTTGACTTACATATTTTATTTAGTTTAATCCTGCTATATTTGTGCAAAACAAAACATTTTATTTGGTTAATCCTAATATGGTAAGTCGTATTTTCTACCTTCCAACATGAATTTTAATATAAATCGAAATCTTAATTAAGTACTAGGAGTTTTGATTTCCGTCAGTCAGTTTGTACATATGGATAGCAAAAAAAAAACAATCAAATAATTAACCCACAAATGATGACTCGCGAAATATATTCAACTAACGTTGAAAATTTATCGCGCCCGACTAAACTCAAAGATAACCTGGAAATGGAAGTAGCAAATTTATGCCTAATTGGTTCAGGTTGGCATTTTGGAAATTGGGATTATGACTTGCAAAAGCAGTCTTAGACTCCTAGTTCGACAGTGTTTCAGTATGTGAGCAACTCGTCAAATACCGGAATACATCGCCCTTACGTTAATAAGAACACATGACAGTTATTCCAGTTATTATATATTTTGTGTGCTTAGAACTCCTTTTTCCCCTTTGGGCATTGTATTTCCTTCAAAGAAAACGCTGCTGTTTTATTCTTTACAACCCCAATATAAGAACCCTCTCCTTCACCACCACGGATTATTATGTAAACCATAAGTAAATTCTCCTAACACTTAAGCTCCACAAACAGAAACATACTCCTTAAACTGCATGAGTTTTCACTTTTCTACCCATTTGCCTTGAATTCAGTACTCATTGAAGTTTGCGTATTCCAGTTCTGTTTTGTTTTGTTTTGTTGCCCCAAATATAGGGATAAATACTTGTATACTCGTACATTGTTGGTGAAGCGACAATGGTAGGGAAGGGGGAGATGTGGTTCCAGAAAAGGGTGTGAATGAATATGGAGATGGGTTTGCATGGACTCGGGGTTCGATGATAGGAAAAGGGAGTTTTGGGTGTGTTTATCTGGCAACTCTGAAGAATCCCACATCAAAATACAGCTGTTTGCCGTCTGTGATGGCTGTAAAATCTGCGGAGGTTTCTGTTTCGGGTACAATTCAGAAGGAGAGGGAGGTTTTGAGCAATTTGGATGGAGTCCTTATGTAATTAAGTCTTTTGGTGAGGAGACAACGATGGGTGACAATGGTGTGATGGCGTATAATCTATTGTTGGAATATGGTTCTGGTGGAACCTTAGCCGATAGGATTAAGAAATCGGGCGGCAATGGATTGCCTGAATTTGAAGCTAAGGTATATGCAAGTATTCTCAGAGGGTTAAATCATATTCACGGCATTGGATATGTTCATTGTGATATGAAGCCTCATAATATATTGCTTGTGCCCAATGCTGGAAGAGAGGGGGTTACCGAGTTTAGGCAATGATTTGCGATTTTGGTTCGGCAAAGAGGGAAAATCAATCCAAGAAGAGGAAATTGGTTCCCCATTGGAGGGGTACCCCTATGTACTTGTCACCCGAGGCTGTGATCAATAATGTGCAAGAGGCACCATGTGATGTTTGGGCACTTGGGTGTATTGTGCTTGAGATGTTAACGGGAAGCCTCCATGGGATGGGAAAAAAGAGGAAATTCTTAAAAAGATAGGAGCAGGACATGAATTGCCTAAAATTCCAAATGAGATATCAAAGGAGGCAAGGGATTTTCTAAAGGGTTTTTGTGAGGAAGTCCATGTACAGATTGACTTCTGAAATGCTGTTGAATCATCCATTTGTTGAAGGTTTGGATGATGATGATGCTGTTGAAGAATTAGAGGACTTTGAATATTTGGATGAGATTGAATCTATGGCGCTGGCATCTGACAGTGATGCTGATGAGTGGGGCGATGCATCTGAGGAGGATTCATTTTCTTATTGGTCTGAAGAAGATTCAGACAATACGGATGATGAACCCGTATCTCATTTAGCTGAAAGAAAGAATCTGAAGTGGTGAAAATGAAAGGTGTCATGGGCTCCAGCACTGATGCTGGTTTCGATCAATCAAATGAGATGTCGAAACAGATTCCATCACAAGGCATATCGAAAAAAGGACAACATTATCCTACTAGTTTTACCATTCCTGCAGGAATCTAGGAAAATATTTGGTTGAGGTTATGGAGTCAATGTAGGTAGTGAGAATTAGAGTTGATTTTCCCTTAGTTTTCTATTGATTATTGACAGGCTATACTCAGTTATGTAATAGAAACAGATTGAATTTTGATCAATAAATGGATTCTTTTTTCTGTACATTGCCAATTTTCTTGCTAATTCTTTAATTCGTGAAAATGTTCTTATTGCCCTTTCCTTTTTACTTGGATAAGAGAGAACAATTTATCTGATCCTTGTTTCTGCAATACTGTTTCATATTTGTGAGTCGCTTGAGTTGATATTTACACCTCTGTTGCCCTTCATCGTTAGTTCTAATGCTTTTAACTCGAGCTTTTATTGTTTAGAAATGGTTGTAATCTTATTGAGAAGATGGAAGCAATAGTGTATTATTTTTTTATTTTTTTATTGATTGATTTTATTATTTTTATATTCCGCAAAGGTTTATAAAATAAAAGCAAGCTATGACTGTCATAAAAATATATTTTCTGCATTTTTTGATTTATCAAGAATCAATGAAAGAAGTATTTTTCAGATGTTGAGACGAAAGAACTCCTTTTATGTCGAAATATCCAATATTTCACAAGTATATTGATATGGTTGTCCTCTGATTCACTCTCTCTCGTATTTCATAACACACCATGATACATTTTTAAGAAATTTAGTGATGTTCAAATACGCCAAAAGTGACAGTAAAAACATGTAGATCATTACTTTTACATCATATTTTCCATTATCTTCAAGTTTCTTCTAGTATAACTTCCAAATAAAAACTTTTTATCTGATTCAAAATCTCCCCGTATCTGTTTTGATCGGTTTGATGTTTTTCTTATTCTTTGCCACCACCTTAGCATCTGAATTACTTTTGACTATAAAAACTCACACCCAATATTTCTTTGTGATCACCTGAGAATACAAAACGACCCATTTAATAGTTATAGTCTTTTGCAGACAGTGTTAAGTTGTTCAATGATACCACTTCCTGAGCCACAATTGGCCCAATAGACGGGTTGGCATGAAGAAATTTTCACCACAAATTCCCCATTATTCTTGCTTGTGCAAATTAATCTTGGATGATTAATTGTGCTACACAAAATGTAAGAGTAAGAAATGAATTTACATTGATTGCTCACCTTAACATGTGCGCCTTCTCTCTTGGCATTTTTTTCTGTTTTCAATATGATACCTTAATTATTCGTAAAAAAATATCGCATATTACTTATATGAATCTTGAATGAAAATGTAATACTACTTTTATTCAAAATTAAATATTGAGTTAGTGCCATTCATAAGTTCAATTCAACTTTTTTTTTTAATGGTGTGAGTATCAAATATTTTAGTTGATTTATTTAAAAAGTTGTATACTAAATTCTCCCAAATATTTTATCTCTCGTTGCATTGCAAAAGTTAAGTAATCGTGTAAGTATTTTTAGCATCAAAACCAACAACGATTAACTATATTATCGTGCTCTCATCTCGTTATTTTTTGTAGGTTCCACAAACAAAAACAAAGGGAGGGATAGAAAAGAAAGAAGAAAAAGGCAAAGCCTATAGTATAGATCGCGTTCACACTTATAAAGCCAAATAACATCAGGATTGCACATAATCTTGTTTAATAGTATTGAGCTACTATATTCTGACTATGTTTACATATTATGTCTATAGTATTGTATTTAATAACATCAACTGTTGTAAGTAACCCAAATTCATTTAATTGTCTCGAATCAAATTGTGATAAAATTGAACCTATTATTGACAACCCTAATTTAAACCATCACCATTTGTGAATTTATGTGTCCTCTTCTTCAGCCCATGCATTGGAGAATAGGTGATCATTTGAGGAATGATAATACTGAATTGAACTCCTAAAGGTTTGGCATTTTTATCTGAATATTATTTTTTTTAAAAAAAACAATCTTAATATACCGTGTGATGAAGAGGAATTAACCAAATATAACAAAAACATTAGAGCAGGAAAGGAATTTTGAATTTTATTTAGAATTCGTTAGGCAAAACAAAGTTTTCCACAAAACTTGTTAAGGGGTAACGAATTCAATTGTTAATTCGCTAAAACCTGTAACGAATTCACAGAATTTTGAATCCGTTAGTGAGGCCAATGAATTCATATTTTATGTATTTATAAATTATAGATATATATTATGTATATAATATCTATAATGTGATATATTTCTTTATATATTTATATTTTTTTATATTTACTTGAATATTTTTACATATTCTAAAAAAGTTTTTTTATAACTAATTTGTACATATATTTATAATTTAAATGTATATATATACACTAATACGGTTATGTCAATTAGACGAGACAGCTCGCTCACACGGTTGTGCTCTTTTTTTATTACATGTGGCTGAACTTTGTCAGTTTGTTCAACATCACATGCAAAGCCCATTTTACCCGGCTTTTGTTCACTTTTTTTTTCCTTCTTCATTCTTTGTTACTGCAACTTCTTCTCTTCTTCTTCATTCTTATTTGACCAGCTTCTTATTTTTTAAAAGTCTTCTTGTTTTTACTTATTTTCAGTTGATATTTATGATTTTGAAGTGTTAAGTCATAGAGCAGGTGAGAATTTTAATTTTATGTTATTTTTTTTATTATGTTATAAATTTCTTATAATGAAAATCTAAATTCTTTGTAAATATTAGATTAGCATGCCTATGAGAAATTCAAATTCAAAGGGAAGCTACAATTCTTTAAAAAAGAGGTATGTTTGATTTTTTTTCCTTAAATTTTTAATTTTTATAATAAAAATTAGTTGTGATGTATGACAATTGTGAACTAACAAAATTTGTTTGGGCGTAGAAGAGTCTTTAGGAACAAGTTGATTATATTTATTTTTTATTTAATATTGTGATCTAAATAGTATATTTTGTATCAATGTAATGTATGTTATGTATTTTATTTTGTATTAATGTACTTCATGTTATTATGTTAAAATTATAAAATGTGTTGTAATTACATATTTTATATGATCTTGTATAGCGTGATGCATCTTACTTTATGCGATTAAGTGAGATTGTATGGAATGACAACATTAATAAATATATGAAATAATATAATAACAATTAT
The DNA here is from genome assembly GCA_019321725.1 of Paulownia fortunei. Classification (NCBI taxonomy): domain Eukaryota; kingdom Viridiplantae; phylum Streptophyta; class Magnoliopsida; order Lamiales; family Paulowniaceae; genus Paulownia; species Paulownia fortunei. The sequence continues at coordinate 12,790 of JAGSPU010001113.1, read as the reverse complement.
ATATCAATAATAAAGTTAAATCAATAATTAACTAATTAATACAACTTATTATGCATATATGTAAGTATTATAATCATATCTATACTAACGGTAGTAAATAGGTAAGGGCAAAAAATAATATATAATTAGAAATAAAATTAATTAGTAATTTTCATATATATAATGAATTAATGCAATAGTATTAATAATTGGTCCTCCCTGTTCATTGCAGGTTTGTTCCCCATTGAAAATATAACAAAAAAGACTAAGGACAAATAAAATATTTTATTAAAAGTATATATAGAAAACACTACACAATTAACATTTTCTTTGTTTTGAATTTTAAAAAAAAATAATGAAATGTTTCCTACTGAATTGTAAAAAAATAGAATACGTTGGCCTATGATTTGAAAAAATAAAAAGAAAATTAATAGAATACTATAGTGGTAATAAAATAAACCTTTAAAATATCTAACCTTTAAAATAGAAATAAAGTTGTACATAACCTAAAATGAGAAGTGGAGTCTTTCGGGTATTGAAAAGAGAATTTTTTTTATCAAAATAAATTAGAAAATTGATATATTTTTTAAAGTGAACTATTACAAATGTAACTTTTATATTAAAATAAGAAAAGTTTTATTGCATTAATTGTTTTGTGATGAATATTGTATTGTTTTTTGGAAGATATGGCACCTCATAGGAAATTTACAATTATGTTGTATGCAGGAGTAGGGGTGACCACAGGTCAAGTCGGATCAAAATCGGACTTGGTCCGTAACCAGACTGTGGTCAACGAGTCAAAACCTATTGACCACAGTTCAACGGGTCCAACCTGCAACCTACCTATGGGTACACGGGCTGGTTACGGTTGGGTTATCCCCAACCCACTAAACCGTCGGGTTGGCCCGACGGTTCTACTATTGGAATCGTCGGGTCGGCCCAACAGTTCCATAATTTATTTATTTTTTTGTTGCCAACGGCATGCAACAACCACGTCGTTGGCAATAACAAATTGATCGTTGGCAACAGTCAAACACAATTTATTTTTTCATTTTCTCTCTATATAAACCCCTCACCCTCTTCATTTTTTCATACTTTTATATTTTCAACTCACAATTCTCTAATTCTCTAATATTAATTATTTATTCTTTAATTTTGTATTTTATATTGTATACTATTTCAATTATTTCATTAAATCATTTTTCATGTTTTACTTCCTTTATCTTCAATTATTCATTCTTCAATTCTATATTCTAAATTATCATCATTTATAAAAAATGGTCGGTTCAAGCAACAGAGGTAAGGAAAGATTCCCGCTAACAACGAGCAATGTTGTGAAAATTCGTGAACGTAAGTGCACGTTATCGTATACAAGTAATAAAATAATGAGTAGATTATCGTTCCCATGAGAACTATTAAATTACTAAATATCAAAATTTTAACAACTCTAATTTTATTTGAACAAACGAAAGCGAGTGACAATTAATGCAAATGAAGTTAAATTATTCTTAAAAATGATGTGCAAAATCGAATAAAAATAAATATCAATGATTATAAAGACCTAGGGATATGATTTCATCATAATTAGTTTGAGTTGAATAATTTATCTCATTAATTTCAACTTATTTCTCAAGTGATAGTCGAGAATTCCTAAATTATCCATTAGCCTCTTCCAAAGTCTAATGAAAATACCATCAATTGCTAACTCACTATATTCCTATGTGAATTACAACAATCAATAATTTATTTAGTTCTATGGATCTCCAACAAGACTACACAAACCATGAAAGTATATTCCTATCTCACATGCAATTTATGGTTCTCTACACCTAAAACTAGACACATATATCACCTCTCGGGTCAATATGATTAGTAAATCATTCAATTAGTGGTCAATTAATTGAAAGCATTAAGAACACTATAGAAAACTCAACTTGATAGATAAATCAAGAATTGACTTGATAAAAATATTCAACACATCCTAATTAGATTACATCACAACCCTAAAAATAAAAATTAGTTCATGGTGAAAATGAGAAATATCTTAACAATATTCATACACATATTGAAATGAAGAGATGAAAATAAAATCAAACTTTAAAGAGGATGAGTTTTTCTTTCCTTGTAGATAACTTTCTTCAATCTTGGAAGAATTCTCTCCTCTTCCCCAAAATTCTTTTTTCTTATCTTGTTCTTTCTTTTTCACTCTCTTCTATCTTCTCTTTTTTCTCAAATTCTCCTTCTCTACCTTCATTTGGAGGCTTTTGGGATCTTAAAAATTTGATTGGGATGCCCTAAAGAGGGTAAAATGCCCATTTAGCCTTGGTTGTCCGCTGGCAGTGCCTAGGCGCTGACTTATAGCGCCTAGGCGCTGCACATACTATTTTTGGTGCCTAGGCGCTGACTTATAGCGCCTAGGCGCTGCACATACTATTTTTGGTGCTTAGGCGCCATGCTCTCTATTTTGTTTGGCGCCTAAGCGCGTATGGGAGTGGTGGGTTTTGGAAGTCTTTGATTTGGCGAAGATTTTGAATTTTTCGAGTTATTGAATTATTTTTTTTTTCAAATACTGACGGGGAAGAAATGGGGAGCTTGTAATGGATATACTGACAGAACAAATTGAAGCAAAAAACTTTAGAATAGATTGATTCTGTCTGGTTAGTGATGTCGATGTTGGTTTTTTGCTTATTTCTATCCCACATTGGTTGTATACCAAAGGGATTTGATTACTTAGCCTATAAATAGGCATTGAACCTTGTTTTGAAAACACACCAAAATATTCTCTTCCTTCATATTTGTGGAATTCCTTTGATTAGGAAATCCTAAGTTGTGGGTAATTTACCCAAGTTGTAATTTGTTCGGAAGATTAGTGAAGCAGTTGCGGTGCCCGGAGACGTAGGCAAAAGTTGGCCGAACTCCGTTATCAAATCTGGTGTGCTTTTTCCATTTTGTCTTTTAATTTCGCATTTAGTATTCTGGTATTCTTTTGTTAATTATTAGTATTCAATATTTACTTGCTTTGGGGTATTTGTCCGCTGTGCATAGTACTTTTAATAGTAGGTTCTGTCTAAGGAGATTGGTTTTAAGTGGGACCGTTGTGACCCCTCCAGCCTTTCCTGGGAGCTTGCTATAATTAGTACTATTGTTGAGTATTTTATACTATCGATACCCCAACAAGTGGTATCAGAGCCGAAGGTTCGGCCTAGGCTCGTTTGTTTTGATTGTAATATTGAATACTATTATTTGAGTTCGAAATGACTACTGAATCTTCCACAACCGGAGCATCAACCTCCTCGTCCATACTAGGAAGGATGGTAATGCCAAATGTTAGATTTTCGGTGGAGATATTTGATGGTACGGGTCATTTCGGCATGTGGCAAGGCGAGAGTGTGCTGGATTGTCTATTTCAGCAAGGTTTAGACATCGCCATTGAAGAAAAGAAACCAGATGATGTTGAAGAAAAAGAGTGGAAAACCATTAACCGCTTGGCATGTGGAACAATTCGATCGTGCTTGTCCAGAGAGCAGAAATATGCATTTAAAAATGAAAATTCTGCTTACACATTATGGAAAGCTTTGGAGGACAAATTTCTAAAAAAGAGTGGTTAGAATAAACTTCTCATGAAGAAACGATTGTTCCGGTTTGAGTACCGCCCAGGTACATCTATGAATGATCATATTACTGTCTTTAATCAATTGGTTGCAGATTTATTTAATTTAGATGTAACCTTTAGTGATGAGGATTTGGCTTTGATGTTGTTATCATCCCTTTCTGATGAATTTGAACATTTAGAAACTACTTTACTTCATGGGAAGGATGATGTATCTCTTGCTGTAGTTTGTACTGCTTTGTATAGTTATGAATTAAGAAAAAAGAATAAAAAATAAAATAGGCACATAGCAGCAGAAGATGAAGCATTGGTAGCAAGAGGACGATCGCAAAGCCAAAAGAAGGGAAGAAGTTGGAGATCCCGTTCAAAATCCAGACCTGCCAAAGATGAGTGTGCTTTCTGCCATGAGAAAGGACACTGGAAGAAAGACTGCCCCAAATTGAAGAAGAAAGGAAAAGCTACTCAAGATGCATGTGTAGCTGAAGGTGAAAGTGAAGACTCAGAATTTTCACTGGTGGTATTGCCTTCAACATCCCATTCAGACGAATGGATTTTGGATTCTGGATACACCTATCATATGTCTCCCGTAAGGGAGTGGTTCTTCGATTTTCAGGAGATCAATGGAGGAGTTGTTTACATGGGCAATGCAATGCCTGTAAGACAACTGGGATAGGTTCAATTCGGTTGAAAAATCATGATGGATCGACCAGAGTTCTGACGGATGTTCGGTACGTGCCGGATTTGAAGAAGAATCTCATCTCCTTGGGTGCCTTGGAGTCCAAAGGTTTAGTTGTGACTATGCGAGATGGAGTTTTGAAAGCTACTTCCGGCGCACTGGTGGTGATAAAAGGTATCAGAAGAAATAATTTGTATTACTACCAAGGTAATACAATTATTGGGACATCATCAGCAGCTATTTCAAACAATGACAAGGATTTTGAAGCAACCAGGCTTTGGCATATGCGCTTGGGACATGCCGGTGAAAAATCCTTGCAAACTCTGGCGAAGCAAGGATTATTGAAAGGTGCAAAGGTATGTAAACTTGATTTTTGTGAACATTGTGTTCTAGGAAAGCAAAAAAGAGTGAAGTTTGGCACTGTTATCCATAATACAAAAGGTATTTTAGATTATGTTCACTCAGATGTTTGGGGACCTTCCAAGACACTATCTTTGGGAGGAAAACATTATTTTGTCACTTTATTGATGATTTTTCCAGACGAGTTTGGGTGTATACTATGAAGACTAAGGATGAAGTGTTTGGAATTTTCCTTAAGTGGAAAACACAGATTGAGAATCAGACTGGAAGAAAGATCAAAGTTCTCAGAACAGATAATGGTGGAGAATACACAAGCGATCCCTTCCAAGATGTTTGTCATAAGTATGGCATTGTTCGACACTTTACAGTCAGAAGGACACCACAACAAAATGGAGTGGCAGAACGCATGAATCGAACCTTGATGGAGAAAGTTCGATGTATGTTGTCCAATGTGGGTTGGGCAGACAGTACTGGGCTGAGGCTGTGACATATGCGCAACATCTCATAAATCGATTGCCATCATCCGCAATAGGTGGTAAAACACCTTTAGAGGTATGGTCTGAAAAACCTGTTGCTGATTATGATTCCTTACATGTTTTTGGTTCTCTTGCTTACTATCATGTGAAGGAATCAAAATTAGAACCGAGAGCAAAGAAGGCATTGTTCATGGGAATCACCTCTGGCATAAAGGGATACCGACTTTGGTGTCTCGAGTCGAAGAAAGTGTTGTTTAGCAGAGATGTTACCTTTGATGAACTTGCCATGCTGAAGAAAGTAACACATGAAAAGACCGACAGTACTCCGCAATAGGTGGAGCATACACCAAAGCAGGTGGAGGTAGAAGGAATGGCAAAATTTCCAGCTAAGTGTGACAATCCAGTAACAGAGGATTTGTCAGATGAAGAAGAAGAAGTTCAGACCAAGAATCATTGGTGTAACCTGAACCAATTGCAATGAGAAGACCTAGACGTGAAATTCACAAACCTGCTCGATTTGCAGATATGGTGGCTTATGCACTTCCAGTTGTAGATGATGATGTTCCATCCACTTTTCAAGATGCAGTTCGAAGTTCAGAAAGTGAGAAGTGGAAAGGTGCTATGGAGGAAGAGATGCAGTCTCTTCAGAAGAACAAAACTTGGAAGGTGACGCAACTACCAAAAGGCAAGAAGGCAATTGGATGCAAATGGGTATTTGCAAAGAAAGAAGGTTTTCCTGACAAGAATGATATGCGCTACAAGGCAAGATTGGTAGCCAAAGGCTACGCTCAGAAGGAAGGAATTCATTATAATGAGGTATTTTCTCCAGTTGTTAAACATTCTTCCATTAGAATTTTGTTGGCCTTGGCAGCACAGTTGAATTTGGAGCTAGGTCAACTTGATGTGAAGACGGCGTTCCTACATGATGATTTGGAATAGGAAATCTACATGACTCAGCCAGAAGGATTTAAAGTTGCTGGGAAAGAAAATTGGGTTTGCAAGTTGAACAAATCATTGTACGGATTAAAACAATCTCCGAGGCAATGGTACAAGCAATTTAATAAGTTTATAATGAGGCAGAAGTACACTCGAAGCAAATATGATCATTGTGTGTATTTACACAAGTTACAAGATGGATCTTTCATTTACTTACTTTTATATGTTGATGATATGTTAATTGCATCACAGAGCCAAATGGAGATTGACAAATTGAAGGCTCAATTGAATCAAAAGTTTGAAATGAAAGATCTAGGGAAAGCCAAGAAGATTCTCGGAATAGAGATAAGCAGGGACAGAACGAGAGGCAAGCTTTGTTTGACTCAAAAACAATATTTGAAAAAGGTACTACAGCGTTTTGGTATGACAGAAAACTCAAAACCTGTAAGTACACCACTTGCTCCTCATTTGAAGATTAGTGCCCAGTTATCACCAAAGAATGATGAAGAATGAGAGTACATGGCCAAAGTCCCGTATGCTAATGCAGTTGGTAGCTTGATGTATGCAATGGTGTGTACGAGGCCTGACATTTCACAAGCAGTTGGAGTTGTGAGCAGGTATATGCATGATCCGGGTAAAGGTCATTGGCAAGCTGTGAAATGGATTCTACGGTATATTCTTAATACTGTAGATGTTGGTTTAGTTTTTGAGCAGGATGGTAAAATTGGTCAAAGTGTAGTTGGATATTGTGATTCTGACTATGCAGGTGATTTGGATAAGCGAAGGTCAACGACTGGATATTTGTTCACTTTTGTCAAAGCACCAGTCAGTTGGAAGTCTACTTTACAATCTACGGTTGCTTTATCTACAACAGAGGCAGAGTATATGGCAGTCACTGAAGCTGTAAAGGAAGCAATTTGGCTTCAAAGTTTGCTTGAAGACTTAGGAGTTGGTCAGAAGAACATTACAGTGCATTGTGACAGTCAGAGCGCTATTCACTTAGCGAAAAATCAAGTTTTTCATGCAAGAACGAAGCATATTGATGTTCGCTATCACTTTGTACGGGAGATTCTTGAAGAAGGTATATACATCTTCAGAAGATTCATACTACAGAGAATCCTGTAGATATGATGACTAAAGTTGTCACAACAGTCAAGTTTAAACATAGTTTAGACTTGACCAATATTCTGCACATTTGAGATGGCGCCAAAAGGCGCATTTGGAGGCACTGCAGAAGACTACTTCATTTGCTCAGAAGACAAGAAATTTGAATTTCGAGTGGGATTGAGAATACGCAAAGGTGGAGATTTGTTGGTTTTTTGCTTATTTCTATCCCACATTGGTTGTATACCAAAGGGATTTGATTACTTAGCCTATAAATAGGCATTGAACCTTGTTTTGAAAACACACCAAAATATTCTCTTCCTTCATATTTGTGGAATTCCTTTGATTAGGAAATCCTAAGTTGTGGGTAATTTACCCAAGTTGTAATTTGTTCGGAAGATTAGTGAAGCAGTTGCGGTGCCCGGAGACGTAGGCAAAAGTTGGCCGAACTCCGTTATCAAATCTGGTGTGCTTTTTCCATTTTGTCTTTTAATTTCGCATTTAGTATTCTGGTATTCTTTTGTTAATTATTAGTATTCAATATTTACTTGCTTTGGGGTATTTGTCCGCTGTGCATAGTACTTTTAATAGTAGGTTCTGTCTAAGGAGATTGGGTTTTAAGTGGGACCGTTGTGACCCCTCCAGCCTTTCCTGGGAGCTTGCTATAATTAGTACTATTGTTGAGTATTTTATACTATCGATACCCCAACAAGTGGTATCAGAGCCGAAGGTTCGGCCTAGGCTCGTTTGTTTTGATTGTAATATTGAATACTATTATTTGAGTTCGAAATGACTACTGAATCTTCCACAACCGGAGCATCAACCTCCTCGTCCATACCAGGAAGGATGGTAATGCCAAATGTTAGATTTTCGGTGGAGATATTTGATGGTACGGGTCATTTCGGCATGTGGCAAGGCGAGGTGCTGGATTGTCTATATTTCAGCAAGGTTTAGACATCGCCATTGAAGAAAAGAAACCAGATGATGTTGAAGAAAAAAAGAGTGGAAAACCATTAACCGCTTGGCATGTGGAACAATTCGATCGTGCTTGTCCAGAGAGCAGAAATATGCATTTAAAAATGAAAATTCTGCTTACACATTATGGAAAGCTTTGGAGGACAAATTTCTGAAAAAAGAGTGGTTAGAATAAACTTCTCATGAAGAAATGATTGTTCCGGTTTGAGTACCGCCCAGGTACATCTATGAATGATCATATTACTGTCTTTAATCAATTGGTTGCAGATTTATTTAATTTAGATGTAACCTTTAGTGATGAGGATTTGGCTTTGATGTTGTTATCATCCCTTTCTGATGAATTTGAACATTTAGAAACTACTTTACTTCATGGGAAGGATGATGTATCTCTTGCTGTAGTTTGTACTGCTTTGTATAGTTATGAATTAAGAAAAAAGAAAAAAAAAAATAGGCACATAGCAGCAGAAGATGAAGCATTGGTAGCAAGAGGACGATCGCAAAGCCAAAAGAAGGGAAGAAGTTGGAGATCCCGTTCAAAATCCAGACCTGCCAAAGATGAGTGTGCTTTCTGCCATGAGAAAGGACACTGGAAGAAAGACTGCCCCAAATTGAAGAAGAAAGGAAAGCTACTCAAGATGCATGTGTAGCTGAAGGTGAAAGTGAAGACTCAGAATTTTCACTGGTGGTATTGCCTTCAACATCCCATTCAGACGAATGGATTTTGGATTCTGGATACACCTATCATATGTCTCCCGTAAGGAGTGGTTCTTCGATTTTCAGGAGATCAATGGAGGAGTTGTTTACATGGGCAATGCAATGCCTGTAAGACAACTGGGATAGGTTCAATTCGGTTGAAAAATCATGATGGATCGACCAGAGTTCTGACGGATGTTCGGTACGTGCCGGATTTGAAGAAGAATCTCATCTCCTTGGGTGCCTTGGAGTCCAAAGGTTTAGTTGTGACTATGCGAGATGGAGTTTTGAAAGCTACTTCCGGCGCACTGGTGGTGATAAAAGGTATCAGAAGAAATAATTTGTATTACTACCAAGGTAATACAATTATTGGGACATCATCAGCAGCTATTTCAAACAATGACAAGGATTTTGAAGCAACCAGGCTTTGGCATATGCGCTTGGGACATGCCGGTGAAAAATCCTTGCAAACTCTGGCGAAGCAAGGATTATTGAAAGGTGCAAAGGTATGTAAACTTGATTTTTGTGAACATTGTGTTCTAGGAAAGCAAAAAAGAGTGAAGTTTGGCACTGTTATCCATAATACAAAAGGTATTTTAGATTATGTTCACTCAGATGTTTGGGGACCTTCCAAGACACTATCTTTGGGAGGAAAACATTATTTTGTCACTTTTATTGATGATTTTTCCAGACGAGTTTGGGTGTATACTATGAAGACTAAGGATGAAGTGTTTGGAATTTTCCTTAAGTGGAAAACACAGATTGAGAATCAGACTGGAAGAAAGATCAAAGTTCTCAGAACAGATAATGGTGGAGAATACACAAGCGATCCCTTCCAAGATGTTTGTCATAAGTATGGCATTGTTCGACACTTTACAGTCAGAAGGACACCACAACAAAATGGAGTGGCAGAACGCATGAATCGAACCTTGATGGAGAAAGTTCGATGTATGTTGTCCAATGTTGGTTGGGCAGACAGTACTGGGCTGAGGCTGTGACATATGCGCAACATCTCATAAATCGATTGCCATCATCCGCAATAGGTGGTAAAACACCTTTAGAGGTATGGTCTGAAAAACCTGTTGCTGATTATGATTCCTTACATGTTTTTGGTTCTCTTGCTTACTATCATGTGAAGGAATCAAAATTAGAACCGAGAGCAAAGAAGGCATTGTTCATGGGAATCACCTCTGGCATAAAGGGATACCGACTTTGGTGTCTCGAGTCGAAGAAAGTGTTGTTTAGCAGAGATGTTACCTTTGATGAACTTGCCATGCTGAAGAAAGTAACACATGAAAAGACCGACAGTACTCCGCAATAGGTGGAGCATACACCAAAGCAGGTGGAGGTAGAAGGAATGGCAAAATTTCCAGCTAAGTGTGACAATCCAGTAACAGAGGATTTGTCAGATGAAGAAGAAGAAGTTCAGACCCAAGAATCATTGGTGTAACCTGAACCAATTACAATGAGAAGACCTAGACGTGAAATTCACAAACCTGCTCGATTTGCAGATATGGTGGCTTATGCACTTCCAGTTGTAGATGATGATGTTCCATCCACTTTTCAAGATGCAGTTCGAAGTTCAGAAAGTGAGAAGTGGAAAGGTGCTATGGAGGAAGAGATGCAGTCTCTTCAGAAGAACAAAACTTGGAAGGTGACGCAACTACCAAAAGGCAAGAAGGCAATTGGATGCAAATGGGTATTTGCAAAGAAAGAAGGTTTTCCTGACAAGAATGATATGCGCTACAAGGCAAGATTGGTAGCCAAAGGCTACGCTCAGAAGGAAGGAATTCATTATAATGAGGTATTTTCTCCAGTTGTTAAACATTCTTCCATTAGAATTTTGTTGGCCTTGGCAGCACAGTTGAATTTGGAGCTAGGTCAACTTGATGTGAAGACGGCGTTCCTACATGATGATTTGGAATAGGAAATCTACATGACTCAGCCAGAAGGATTTAAAGTTGCTGGGAAAGAAAATTGGGTTTGCAAGTTGAACAAATCATTGTACGGATTAAAACAATCTCCGAGGCAATGGTACAAGCAATTTAATAAGTTTATAATGAGGCAGAAGTACACTCGAAGCAAATATGATCATTGTGTGTATTTACACAAGTTACAGGATGGATCTTTCATTTACTTACTTTTATATGTTGATGATATGTTAATTGCATCACAGAGCCAAATGGAGATTGACAAATTGAAGGCTCAATTGAATCAAAAGTTTGAAATGAAAGATCTAGGGAAAGCCAAGAAGATTCTCGGAATAGAGATAAGCAGGGACAGAACGAGAGGCAAGCTTTGTTTGACTCAAAAACAATATTTGAAAAAAGTACTACAGCGTTTTGGTATGACAGAAAAGAAAACTCAAAACCTGTAAGTACACCACTTGCTCCTCATTTGAAGATTAGTGCCCAGTTATCACCAAAGAATGATGAAGAACGAGAGTACATGGCCAAAGTCCCGTATGCTAATGCAGTTGGTAGCTTGATGTATGCAATGGTGTGTATGAGGCCTGACATTTCACAAGCAGTTGGAGTTGTGAGCAGGTATATGCATGATCCGGGTAAAGGTCATTGGCAAGCTGTGAAATGGATTCTACGGTATATTCTTAATACTGTAGATGTTGGTTTAGTTTTTGAGCAGGATGGTAAAATTGGTCAAAGTGTAGTTGGATATTGTGATTCTGACTATGCAGGTGATTTGGATAAGCGAAGGTCAACGACTGGATATTTGTTCACTTTTGTCAAAGCACCAGTCAGTTGGAAGTCTACTTTACAATCTACGGTTGCTTTATCTACAACAGAGGCAGAGTATATGGCAGTCACTGAAGCTGTAAAGGAAGCAATTTGGCTTCAAAGTTTGCTTGAAGACTTAGGAGTTGGTCAGAAGCACATTACAGTGCATTGTGACAGTCAGAGCGCTATTCACTTAGCGAAAAATCAAGTTTTTCATGCAAGAACGAAGCATATTGATGTTCGCTATCACTTTGTACGGGAGATTCTTGAAGAAGGTAATATACATCTTCAGAAGATTCATACTACAGAGAATCCTGTAGATATGATGACTAAAGTTGTCACAACAGTCAAGTTTAAACATAGTTTAGACTTGACCAATATTCTGCACATTTGAGATGGCGCCAAAAGGCGCATTTGGAGGCACTGCAGAAGACTACTTCATTTGCTCAGAAGACAAGAAATTTGAATTTCGAGTGGGATTGAGAATACGCAAAGGTGAAGATTTGTTGGTTTTTTGCTTATTTCTATCCCACATTGGTTGTATACCAAAGGGATTTGATTACTTAGCCTATAAATAGGCATTAAACCTTGTTTTGAAAACACACCAAAATATTCTCTTCCTTCATATTTGTGGAATTCCTTTGATTAGGAAATCCTAAGTTGTGGGTAATTTACCCAAGTTGTAATTTGTTCGGAAGATTAGTGAAGCAGTTGCGGTGCCCGGAGACGTAGGCAAAAGTTGGCCAAACTCCGTTATCAAATCTGGTGTGCTTTTTCCATTTTGTCTTTTAATTTCGCATTTAGTATTCTGGTATTCTTTTGTTAATTGTTAGTATTCAATATTTACTTGCTTTGGGGTATTTGTCTGCTGTGCATAGTACTTTTAATAGTAGGTTCTGTCTAAGGAGACTGGGTTTTAAGTGGGACCGTTGTGACCCCTCTAGCCTTTCCTGGGAGCTTGCTATAATTAGTACAATTATTGAGTATTTTATACTATCGATACCCCAACAGTCGACAATACTATGATATCTGTGTATATTGAATTAGTTCAGCGGTGATATTGGATGAAAGGATTATTCTGATAAGTTATCTGAAGTTCTTTCAATATTTCTTATTTAGTTTCTAAGGCTTAATGATTTAAGAGCTTTAGCCTTCAATCGTTGAAGGGAAAGTGTTTTGATGCATGCTGTACTCTCTATAGAGGGATAATTGTTGTGATGTTGTTTTCCAGGTTTAGGAAGGACAA
>JAGSPU010001003.1:0-28706 GCA_019321725.1 Paulownia fortunei | reverse complement strand
AGTTAATTTAAATTTAGAATATTGGTCTAAGTATAATTAAACATTTTCTTAAACTTTCAAAGTTTTTAATGGGATTAAATCAGATTTATTTTAAATATTCTTATGATTTCAACATTTGTTTGTTGGAGGCAATGGAGCATAATGAGAGCAATTTATTGTATATAGTGAAATTTAATTTTTGGATCTTCAATTTTACTTTATTACTATTTTTTAACGCAGTAAGATGCCTTTTAAATATAAATACAAATTTGAAACATAATTTACGAATTGAGAAGAAGGATAACGGGAGTACTTTCTTTCAATTTATTTTCAAATTTAATGTTGTTGTTTAACAGGAAATTGGTAGATTTAAAAATTTTAATTATTTGACTATTTTCAATATTTTTTTTAAAAAAATTAGTTTAAAAGTATGTACTAAATTTTAGTGGCACAATAACTAAAAAATATAAAGGTTTTAAATATTAAAATCTAATAAAATTACAATCAAAACAAAATAATGAAATAGATAATTTGTATTGAATATTTTAAAACTAATTATATTTTCAATTCCATGGATATGTTTTAAATTGTTTAAAATATAAAGAATATATATTAATTTTAGAATTATAAATATTAAAGATTTTTCTATATTATTCTAATTTAATTTGAATGTATATACTTAATTTTACTAGAACAATAACTCAAAATTTTAAATATTTTAAAATTGAAAAATCTAAATTTTGAAAGTAAATATATTTTAATTCCTTACATAGTATTTTGTTGAAGTATACAATTAATTTAATTTTAGGAGATTCCCCTAAGAATAATTAAATATTTTTTAAAATTTAAAAGTAAAATATATTATAGGGGTACAAAATGTTTAAATTAATAATAACTAAAAAATATATATTCACGATCTAACTTTAACATAAACTATTCAAATAATACAAAATAAATAATATGTATTGAATGTTTTAAAAATACATACTTTGAATTCGTTTGATAGTATTTAATCGAAATACAGTTAATTTAAATTTAGAATATTGGTCTAAATATAATTAAACATTTTCTTAAACTTTCAAAGTTTTTAATGGGGTTAAAAAGCTTTTATTTAGAATAACTAAAGAATATATATTCATCATTTAACATGAATGTTGATATCAGATTTATTTTAAATATACTTTTGATTTCAACATTTGTTTATTGGAGGTAATGGAGCATAATGAGAGCAATTTATTGCATATAGTGAAATTTAATTTTTGAATCTTCTATTTTACTTTATTACTATTTTTTAATGCAGTAAGATGCCTTTTAAATATAAATACAAATTTGAAATATAATTTACGAATTGAGAAGAAGGATAACGGGAGTACTTTCTTTAAATTTATTTTCAAATTTAATGTTGTTGTTTGACAGGAAATTGGTAGATTTAAAATTTTTAATTATTTGAGTATTTTCAATATTTTTTAAAAAAATTAGTTTAAAAGTATGTACAAAATTTTAGTGTCACAATAACTAATAAATATAAAGGTTTTAAATATTAAAATCTAATAAAATTACAATCAAAACAAAATAATGAAATAAATAATTTGTATTGAATATTTTAAAACTAATTATATTTTCAATTCCATGGATATGTTTTAAATTGTTTTTAAAATATAAAGAATATATATTAATTTTAAAATTATAAATATTAAAGATTTTTCTATATTATTTCTAATTTAATTTGAATGTATATACTTAATTTTACTAAAACAATAACTCAAAATTTTAAATATTTTAAAATTGAAAAATCTAAATATTTTGAAAGTAAATATATTTTAATTCCTTACATAGTATTTTATTGAAGTATACAATTAATTTAATTTTAGGAGATTCCCCTAAGAATAATTAAATATTTTTTAAAATTTAAAAGTAAAATAATTATAGGGGGTTCAAAATTTTTAAATTAATAATAACTAAAGAATATATATTCACGATCTAACTTTAACATAAACTATTCAAATAATACAAAATAAATAATATGTATTGAATGTTTTAAAAATACATACTTTTAATTCCTTTGATAGTATTTAATCGAAATACAGTTAATTTAAATTTAGAATATTGGTCTAAATAATTAAACATTTTCTTAAACTTTCAAAGTTTTTAATGGGGTTAAAAAGCTTATTTAGAATAACTAAAGAATATATATTCATCATTTAACATGAATGTTGATATCAGATTTGTTTTAAATATACTTTTGATTTCAACATTTGTTTGTTGGAGGCAATGGAGCATAATGAGAGCAATTTATTGCATATAGTGAAATTTAATTTTTGAATCTTCTATTTTACTTTATTACTATTTTTTAATGCAGTAAGATGCCTTTTAAATATAAATACAAATTTGAAACATAATTTACGAATTGAGAAGAAGGATAACGGGAGTACTTTCGTTAAATTATTTTCAAATTTAATGTTGTTGTTTGACAGAAATTGGTAGATTTAAAATTTTTAATTATTTGAGTATTTTCAATATTTTTTAAAAAAAATTAGTTTAAAAGTATGTACTAAATTTTAGTGGCACAATAACTAAAAAATATAAAGGTTTTAAATATTAAAATCTAATAAAATTACAATCAAAACAAAATAATGAAATAAATAATTTGTATTGAATATTTTAAAACTAATTAAATTTTCAATTCCATGGATGTGTTTTAAATTGTTTTTAAAATATAAAGAATATATATTAATTTTAAAATTATAAATATTAAAGATTTTTCTATATTATTTCTAATTTAATTTGAATGTATATACTTAATTTTACTAGAACAATAACTCAAAATTTTAAATATTTTAAAATTGAAAAATCTAAATATTTTGAAAGTAAATATATTTTAATTCCTTACATAGTATTTTGTTGAAGTATACAATTAATTTAATTTTAGGAGATTCCCCTAAGAATAATTAAATATTTTTAAAATTTAAAAGTAAAATAATTATAGGGGGTTCAAAATGTTTAAATTAATAATAACTAAAGAATATATATTCACGATCTAACTTTAACATAAACTATTCAAATAATACAAAATAAATAATATGTATTGAATGTTTTAAAAATACATACTTATAATTCCTTTGATAGTATTTAATTGAAATACAGTTAATTTAAATTTAGAATATTGGTCTAAGTATAATTAAACATTTTCTTAAACTTTCAAAGTTTTTAATGGGGTTAAAAAGCTTTTATTTAGAATAACTAAAGAATATATATTCATCATTTAACATGAATGTTGATATCAGATTTATTTTAAATATACTTATGATTTCAACATTTGTTTGTTGGAGGTAATGGAGCATAATGAGAGCAATTTATTGCATATAGTGAAATTTAATTTTTGAATCTTCTATTTTACTTTATTACTATTTTTAATGCAGTAAGATGCCTTTTAAATATAAATACAAATTTGAAACATAATTTACGAATTGAGAAGAAGGATAACGGGAGTACTTTCTTTAAATTTATTTTCAAATTTAATGTTGTTGTTTGATAGAAAATTGGTAGATTTAAAATTTTTAATTATTTGAGTATTTTCAATATTTTTTTAAAAAAATTAGTTTAAAAGTATGTACTAAATTTTAGTGGCACAATAACTAATAAATATAAAGGTTTTAAATATTAAAATCTAATAAAATTACAATCAAAACAAAATAATGAAATAAATAATTTGTATTGAATATTTTAAAACTAATTATATTTTCAATTCCATGGATATGTTTTAAATTGTTTTTAAAATATAAAGAATATATATTAATTTTAGAATTATAAATATTAAAGATATTTCTATATTATTTCTAATTTAATTTGAATGTATATACTTAATTTTACTAGAACAATAACTCAAAATTTTAAATATTTTAAAATTGAAAAATCTAAATTTTGAAAGTAAATATATTTTAATTCCTTACATAGTATTTTGTTGAAGTATACAATTAATTTAATTTTAGGAGATTGCTCTAAGAATAATGAAATAATTTTTAAAATTTCAAAGTAAAATAATTATAGGGGGTTCAAAATGTTTAAATTAATAATAACTAAAGAATATATATTCACCATCTAACTTTAACATAAACTATTCAAATAATACAAAATAAATAATATGTATTGATTGTTTTAAAAATACATACTTATAATTCCATTGATAGTATTTAATTGAAATACAGTTAATTTAAATTTAGAATATTGGTCTAAGTATAATTAAACATTTTCTTAAACTTTCAAAGTTTTTAATGGGGTTAAAAAGCTTTTATTTAGAATAACTAAAGAATATATATTCATCATTTAACATGAATGTTGATATCAGATTTATTTTAAATATACTTATGATTTCAACATTTGTTTGTTGGAGGCAATGGAGTATAATGAGAGCAATTTATTGTATATAGTGAAATTTAATTTTTGGATCTTCTGTTTTACTTTATTACTATTTTTTAACGCAGTAAGTTGCCTTTTAAATATAAATACAAATTTGAAACATAATTTACGAATTGAGAAGAAGGATAACGGGAGTACTTTCTTTCAATTTATTTTCAAATTTAATGTTGTTGTTTGACAGGAAATTGGTAGATTTAAAAATTTTAATTATTTGAGTATTTTCAATATTTTTTTAAAAAAATTAGTTTAAAAGTATGTACTAAATTTTAGTGGCACAATAACTAAAAAATGTAAAGGTTTCAAATATTAAAATCAAGTAAAATTACAATCAAAACAAAATAATGAAATAAATAATTTGTATTGAATATTTTAAAACTAATTATATTTTCAATTCCATGGATGTGTTTTAAATTGTTTTTAAAATATAAAGAATATATATTAATATTAAAATTATAAATATTAAAGATTTTTCTATATTATTTCTAAGTTAATTTGAATGTATATACTTAATTTTACTAGAACAATAACTCAAAATTTTAAATATTTTAAAATTGAAAAATCTAAATATTTTGAAAGTAAATATATTTTAATTCCTTACATAGTATTTTGTTGAAGTATACAATTAATTTAATTTTAGGAGATTCCTCTAAGAATAATTAAATATTTTTAAAATTTAAAAGTAAAATAATTATAGGGGGTTCAAAATGTTTAAATTAATAATAACTAAAGAATATATATTCACGATCTAACTTTAACATAAACTATTCAAATAATACAAAATAAATAATATGTATTGAATGTTTTAAAAATACATACTTATAATTCCTTTGATAGAATTTAATCGAAATACAGTTAATTAAATTTAGAATATTGGTCTAAGTATAATTAAACATTTTCTTAAACTTTGAAAGTTTTTAATGGGAAAAAGCTTTTATTTAGAATAACTAAAGAATATATATTCATCATTTAACATGAATGTTGATATCAGATTTATTTTAAATATACTTATGATTTCAACATTTGTTTGTTGGAGGCAATGGAGCATAATGAGAGCAATTTATTGTATATAGTGAAATTTAATTTTTGGATCTTGAATTTTACTTTATTACTATTTTTTAACGCAGTAAGATGCCTTTTAAATATAAATCCAAATTTGAAACATAATTTACGAAATGAGAAGAAGGATAACGGGAGTACTTTCTTTCAATTTATTTTCAAATTTAATGTTGTTGTTTCATAGGAAATTGGTAGATTTAAAAATTTTAATTATTTGAGTATTTTCCATATTTTTTTAAAAAAATTAGTTTAAAAGTATGTACTAAATTTTAGTGGCACAATAACTAAAAAATGTAAAGATTTTAAATATTAAAATCAAGTAAAATTACAATCAAAACAAAATAATGAAATAAATAATTTGTATTGAATATTTTAAAACTAATTATATTTTCAATTCCATGGATATGTTTTAAATTGTTTTTAAAATATAAAGAATATATATTAATTTTAAAATTATAAATATTAAAGATTTTTCTATATTATTTCTAATTTAATTTGAATGTATATACTTAATTTTACTAAAACAATAACTCAAAATTTTAAATATTTTAAAATTGAAAAATCTAAATATTTTGAAAGTAAATATATTTTAATTCCTTACATAGTATTTTGTTGAAGTATACAATTAATTTAATTTTAGGAGATTCCCCTAAGAATAATTAAATATATTTTAAAATTTAAAAGTAAAATAATTATAGGGGGTACAAAATGTTTAAATTAATAATAACTAAAAAATATATATTCACGATCTAACTTTAACATAAACTATTCAAATAATACAAAATAAATAATATGTATTGAATGTTTTAAAAATACATACTTTGAATTCCTTTGATAGTATTTAATCGAAATACAGTTAATTTAAATTTAGAATATTGGTCTAAGTATAATTAAACATTTTCTTAAACTTTCAAAGTTTTTAATGGGGTTAAAAAGCTTTTATTTAGAATAACTAAAGAATATATATTCATCATTTAACATGAATGTTGATATCAGATTTATTTTAAATATACTTATGATTTCAACATTTGTTTGTTGGAGGCAATGGAGCATAATGAGAGCAATTTATTGCATATAGTGAAATTTAATTTTTGAATCTTCTATTTTACTTTATTACTATTTTTTAATGCAGTAAGATGCCTTTTAAATATAAATACAAATTTGAAACATAATTTACGAATTGAGAAGAAGGATAACGGAGTACTTTCTTTCAATTTATTTTCAAATTTAATGTTGTTGTTTGACAGAAAATTGGTAGATTTAAAAATTTTAATTATTTGAGTATTTTCAATATTTTTTTAGAAAAATTAGTTTAAAAGTATGTACTAAATTTTAGTGGCACAATAACTAAAAAATATAAAGGTTTTAAATATTAAAATCTAATAAAATTACAATCAAAACAAAATAATGAAATAAATAATTTGTATTGAATATTTTAAAACTAATTATATTTTCAATTCCATGGATATGTTTTAAATTGTTTTTAAAATATAAAGAATATATATTAATTTTAAAATTATAAATATTAAAGATTTTTCTATATTATTTCTAATTTAATTTGAATGTATATACTTAATTTTACTAAAACAATAACTCAAAATTTTAAATATTTTAAAATTGAAAAATCTAAATATTTTGAAAGTAAATATATTTTAATTCCTTACATAGTATTTTGTTGAAGTATACAATTAATTTAATTTTAGGAGATTCCCCTAAGAATAATTAAATATTTTTTAATTTAAAAGTAAAATAATTTTAGGGGGTTCAAAATGTTTAAATTAATAATAACTAAAGAATATATATTCACGATCTAACTTTAACATAAACTATTCAAATAATACAAAATAAATAATATGTATTGAATGTTTTAAAAATACATACTTTTAATTCCTTTGATAGTATTTAATCGAAATACAGTTAATTTAAATTTAGAATATTGGTCTAAATATAATTAAACATTTTCTTAAACTTTCAAAGTTTTTAATGGGGTTAAAAAGCTTTTATTTAGAATAACTAAAGAATATATATTCATCATTTAACATGAATGTTGATATCAGATTTATTTTAAATATACTTATGATTTCAACATTTGTTTGTTGGAGGCAATGGAGCATAATGAGAGCAATTTATTGCATATAGTGAAATTTAATTTTTGAATCTTCTATTTTACTTTATTACTATTTTTTAATGCAGTAAGATGCCTTTTAAATATAAATACAAATTTGAAACATAATTTACGAATTGAGAAGAAGGATAACGGGAGTACTTTCTTTAAATTTATTTTCAAATTTAATGTTGTTGTTTGACAGGAAATTGGTAGATTTAAAATTTTTAATTATTTGAGTATTTTCAATATTTTTTTAAAAAAATTAGTTTAAAAGTATGTACTAAATTTTAGTGGCACAATAACTAATAAATATAAAGGTTTTAAATATTAAAATCTAATAAAATTACAATCAAAACAAAATAATGAAATAAATAATTTGTATTGAATATTTTAAAACTAATTATATTTTCAATTCCATGGATATGTTTTAAATTGTTTTAAAAATAAAAGAATATATATAATTTTAAAATTATAAATATTAAAGATTTTTCTATATTATTTCTAATTTAATTTGAATGTATATTGATAAGTGCATATTTTGACATATTTTTATATCAAATCCTTTATACTTTTTTACTTTATTCTTGTTAATATTATTGTTTTATTAATATTTTGTGTTAGGGAATAAATGGAAGCATGTTTCCAGACTTGTGCAGTTTTTGTAATTTAAGCATAACTTCATGATCAAAAGCTCTATGGACCTGAAGCTTGTTTCATTTGAAAGCCAAGAGATAGAGGTACAACTTTTATGTTGGAAGCTCAGCCCAATTCATTCTTGATGATAGCAGAAAATTCTTCCAATTAATTACACAAAATGGATCACCAAAATTCGGATCAGAGTTCAGCCCAGTATTGACTTATTTTACCAATTTGGTTATATATCTTGAGCCCAAATTTATTTTGGTCTAAAATTAGGATATGTTATACCCAAGAGGTAAATAAACAAGTTTGTTGAAGACAAGATGGTGTGAAAATGTGTCGAAATGGTAAAACCATAGGCTGCAAGTTGCTGCTGATGTTACAGGGCGGCTCTTGGACATGACTCGGTAATTTGACCATATCTCCTTCATCCGATCGCCAAATTTGACAAAAGATATATGAAAATATATCAGCGCTGAAATATCTACAATTTTTATTCTTCACGTATCTTCAAAATCTGGTTGTATCTGATCGAAAAATATAATTCAATTCAGTGGATGAGAAATTTGTCCAACAACTTACCAACTCTTGGCAACCAGCATACCACTTGATTAACCCCCCATTATTTGTTTGGCCTCTAGCTTACTCCAAGTACTATAAATAGGCCATGTATTCAGCTTGTAAGAGGAGGGGGGTAGAGGGTTTCTTTAGGCTAAGTTATCTAGTTTGTTTGTTTTCTAGTATTGTAAGTTTTCTAGTAGTAATAGAAATGCATTCTCTAGTTTCTCTTATATTTTTAGTCTTTGTTACTTTTATTATGTCTTTCTAAACTTTATTTTGCTGAGGAAAAAGGGTGAATCTCTTGATGGAGGAAGAGAAATGGTTATAAGGGTAGAAATTGTTTAAGTATGTTGTATTATTATTTTTATTTTTGATCTAAACCCTACTTGTTTTGTGGTGATTCTTGATTTATGTATCTCCAATGGTACAACAATACTTGGGTTCATTTAGCTTATTGTACGGTTTTACCCCACCGACTGCTAATGTGAAACCTTGATTTGTTGTTGACGAAGGTGTACATAAATACTTGATCCCATAAATAAGTGTTGGCGTTAAGAGATAATTTGCAATAGTAAGACAATATCATGATTACCTTATTGCATGAGTTACTTGATAATATCTTCCCATTGGAACCTTCATTATGTATGGATTCCAATTGTGGCAATTAATAGAGGTAAAAAGAATAAATAACAATCCAAAACTCAAGAGTGGATCCCTAATCCTCAGTACTTTTATTACTTCGGTTTTTCTTTAGTTACATCATACATTAATTGTTCATATATTTTGTTCACATAAACTCCATCTTTTTAGAAATATAAACTTGAATTCTTCAAACAACTTCCCTGTAGATCGACCTCGGACTCACGAGAAATTTATTATTTACTACAACCTGCACTTGGGTTTGCAACCTTAAAGTTGTAGCAAGTTTTTGGCGCCGTTGCCGGGGAAGGCAAGGTAAGTATTTAGGTTTGTTAATATTTTTCCTTTGTAAATATAGTTTGTTTATTTTCTTTATGGATATATGGTTATATGGTATCGTAGTCATAATTCTCGACGTTTAGTAAGAAATAATTCCGAAACTTTGTTTGGAAATTTGTTTGAATCATCTCCACACACTTCCACATGGCTGAAAATGAAAGTGTCCAAGATGAAAATGAGAATCAACAGGTACGTACCATGCGTTATTACTTGCAACCTCCTCGAAATTCTTCTCCTTCTTGTTTCATTTTTCCTCTAAATGCAAATAATTTTCGATTCAAGTCAGGTATGATCCCTTACTTCCTAATTTCCATGGTTTAGACTCTGAAAGTCCTTACTTGCATTTAAAAGAATTTGATGAAGTATGTGCCACTTTTGATGATCAAACTTGCACAAATGAGATTCTTAAGCTCAAATTATTTCCTTTTTCTTTAAAAGATAAAGCAAAAAATTGGCTTAATTCTTTAAAACCTAGGTCAATTGGCACTTGGCAAGAAATGCAAGCTGAATTTTTAAAAAAATTTCTTTCCAACTCATAAAACTAATGCTTTGAAAAGACAAATTCAAAATTTTTCTCAAAATTCGAATGAAGTTTTCTTTCAATGTTGGGAAAGATTTAAAGATTTGTTGAATTCATGCCCACATCATGGTTTTGAAAAATGGCGCTTAATTAGTTTCTTTTATGAAGGTTTAACTCCTGAAACAAAACAATTTGTTGAAACAATGTGTAATGGTGAGTTTCTTGATAAGGAACCTAATGAAGCCCTAGAATACCTAGATCATTTGGCAGAAAACTCTCAATCATGGCATAGTGTTAATTCTTTCGAAGGTTCTATTAGATCTAATCTTGCTAATAGTAATAAAGGAAAATATTACCTTAGCCAAGAAGATGATCTAAATGCTAGACTTGCTAGTTTAACAAGAAAAGTTGAAGCCATGGAACTTAAAAAAGTAAAGGAAATCAAATCTGTGCAAGAGGAAGAAGTTTGTAGCAATTGTGAACTTTTGGGGCACTCCACCAATGAATGTCCAAACCTTCCAGTACAAGCAAATTTTATGAACACATTCAAAAAGCCTTTCCATTCTCCATATTCTGAAACTTACAATCCACAATGGAGAAATCATCCCAATTTCAGTTGGCGAGATGATAACCGTGCCCAACCACCGCATTCACAAAAACCACAAAACTTTCATTCTTATCCACCTCCACATACAAAATCCATTGAGGAGACTTTGCAAGCATTTATGCATGAACAAACAAACATCAATAATCAGACTTCACAAGCTATCAATGAGATCAGAAGCACACTTTCAACACTGACAACTTCTTTGCGTACTCATGAAAAAGGTAAATTTCCTGCTCAACCTCAACCTAATCCTTCCACTCAGTGTCATGTTTCTTCTTCAGGTGAAAATGCAGTCAAGGAGGCTAATTCAGTTACAACTCTTCGAATGGAAAAGTTGTTGACAAGACTATTCATCCCAAGGAGAAAGTTTCTAATCCACCCCAGAAATGAAAAATGGAAATAGTCTTGACGATGAAGGTAAGTTTGAAGAAGGTAAGCGTGAAAATGATGAAAAAGAAAAATATTTACCTCCAGCATCCTTTCCTCAAAGATTGCAAGCAACTCAGAAATTGAACTCAAATGCTGAAATTTTTGAAATTTTTAAACAAGTCAAGATTAATATTCCATTATTGGATGCAATCAAGCAAGTTCTACCTTATGCCAAATTTTTGAAAGATTTGTGTACAATCAAAAGAAAACATCATGTACAAAAGAAGGCATTTTTAACTGAAAGTGTTAGTTCAATCATTCAACAATTCACTCCACCCAAGTACAAAGATCCAGGTTGTCCAACCATTTCATGTATCATAGGAAACACTAGAATAGAGCGTGCTTTGCTTGATCTTAGTGCTAGTGTAAATCTTCTACCTTTCTCAGTTTATGAACAGTTAGGTTTGGGAGAACTTAAAACAACTTCTATTGTACTCCAACTAGCTGATCGTTCAATTAAAGTTCCAAAGGGAATAGTAGAAGGTGTTGGTACAAATTGATAAGTTTTACTTTCCAGTTGATTTCATTGTTTTGGACACAGAGCCTGTTGCACAAACACATACACAAATTCCTATCATTTTGGGTCGTCCTTTTCTTGCAACTTCAAATGCTTTGATCAATTGTAGAAATGGTATTTTGAAGTTATCATTTGGAAATATGACTTTGGAACTAAATGTGTTTAATGTTTGTATGCAACCTGCAGAAGATGTCGAAGTACATGAAGTGGATTCAATTGAGGAACTTGTTCATGAATACTTTACTACTACTAACTCTTCAGATTCTTTGGAGACTTGTTTTGAAAGTGAAAGTATTTATAAAAAGGAACACACTAATACTATCTCTGAATTTTTGCAGGTACAAGAAAAATATTTTTGGAAGCCAAGATTCGAAGAACTTTCATCATCAACAGTAAAATTTATTCCATCAAGTATTAAAGCTCCCGTGGTTGAATTGAAACCTTTGCCAGTTAATTTGAAATACTCTTTCTTGGGTGAGAATGAAACTTTTCCAGTAATAATTTCTTCCAAACTCGATGCATCTCAAGAAGGTAAGTTGATCGAAACTCTAAAAATGCATAAGAATACTTTAGGATGGACCATTGCTGATATTAAAGGTATTAATCCTTTCATTTGCACACATAACATTTATCTAGAGAAAAATGATAAACCATCTAGAAAAATGCAACGAAGGCTAAATCCTAATATGAAAGAAGTAGTAAGAAATGAAGTCATTAAACTCTTAGATAATGGAATCATTTATTCTATTTCTGATAGCAAATGGGTAAGTCCTACTCAAGTTGTACCTAAGAAATCTGGAGTTACTGTAGTCAAGAATGAGAATGATGAATTAATTCCAACTAGGACTGTTACTAGTTGACGAATGTGCATTGACTATAGAAAACTCAACTCAGTTACTAGAAAAGATCATTTTCCATTACCTTTCATGGATCAAATTTTAGAAAGAGTTGCAGGACACGAATTTTATTGCTTTTTAGATGGATATTCTGGATATAATCAAATTGCAATTGCACTTGAAGATCAAGAGAAAACAACTTTTACATGTCATTTTGGTACTTTTGCATATCGAAGGATGCCTTTTGGATTATGTAATGCACCAGCTACATTCCAACGATGCATGCTTAGTATTTTTAGTGACATGGTTGAATGTTTTCTTGAAGTCTTCATGGATGATTTTTCTGTTTTTGGTAATTCATTTGATGATTGCTTGTCTAATTTAGAAAATGTTTTGATCAGGTGTGAAGAAAAGAATCTTGTGCTCAATTGGGAGAAATGTCACTTCATGGTAACAACTGGTATTGTTCTTGGACACATTATATCATCAGAAGGTATTGAGGTTGATAAATCTAAAATTGAGTTAATTGCCAATTTGCCAACACCAAAGACTGTGAAGGAGATTAGATCATTTTAGGACATGCTGGTTTTTATAGAAGATTTATCAAAGATTTTAGTATAATATCTAAACCTTTGTGTAATCTTCTAACAAAAGACACTATTTTTGAATGGACTGAAAACTATGAAAATGCTTTTGTTAAGCTTAAAAGCATGCTTACGTCTATTCCAATCATGCAGCCTCCAGATTGGACTTTACCTTTTGAAATAATGTGTGATGCTAGTGATTTTGCTGTTGGAGCTGTCTTGGGACAAAGAAAAGATAAAAAACCATATGTTATTTACTATGCAAGTA
Source organism: Paulownia fortunei (assembly GCA_019321725.1). NCBI lineage: Eukaryota > Viridiplantae > Streptophyta > Magnoliopsida > Lamiales > Paulowniaceae > Paulownia > Paulownia fortunei. Next base: position 15,209 of record JAGSPU010001003.1, on the reverse strand, counting down.
AAACTTTAAATGGTGCTCAATTGAATTATACAACAACTGAAAAAGAATTACTTGCTGTAGTTTATGCATTGGACAAATTTCGATCTTATCTGGTTGGCTCACCAATTGTTGTTTTCAGTGATCATGCAGCTTTGAAATATCTTTTGTCAAAAAAAGATGCTAAACCAAGACTGATTAGGTGGATTCTCTTACTCCAGGAATTTAATGTTACTATTCGAGATAAAAAGGGAGTAGAGAATGTAGTGGCTGATCATTTGTCGAGACTTGTTTGTGATGACTCATTTCAAACCACACCTATTAACGACACTTTCCCTGATTAACAATTATTTAATGTTTCTATTTTACCTTGGTTTGCTGACATTGTTAATTTTCTTGTGACAGGAAAGATGCCATCACATTGAAACTCTCAAGATAAAAAGAAGTTTTTGACTGAGGTTAAAAAAAATTATTAGGATGATACATACCTATTCAAATATTGTCCGGATCAAATCTTTCGAAGATGTGTGCCTGACAATGAGATAGGTAATATTGTCAAATTTTATCATTCAGAAGCATGTGGTGGTTATTTTTCTGTAAAGAAAACTACTGCAAAAATCTTGCAATGTGGATTTTATTGGCCAACTCTTTTTAAAGATACTTACACTTTCTGCAAAAGTTGTGAAAATTGTCAAAAGTTAGGGTCCCTTTCAAAGAGAAATATGATGCCCCTACACCCTATCCTGGTGATTGAAATCTTTGACTGTTGGGGTATTGATTTTATGGGGCCATTTCCATTATCATTTGGTTTTCTTTACATATTGGTTGCCATAGATTATGTTTCAAAATGGATTGAGGCAATTCCTTGTCGAAACAATGATCACAAAATAGTGATAAATTTTTTGAAAGAAAATATTTTAAGTCGATTTGGAATTCCTAGATCTATTATCAGTGATGGGGGAAAACATTTTTGTAACAAAGTTTTCGGAACTTTAATGAAGAAATATGGAATCATACATAAAGTTGCAACCCCTTATCACCCTCAGACAAATGGACAAGTTGAACTTGCAAATAGGGAGATAAAACAAATTTTGGAGAAAACAGTTAACCAAAAGTAAAGATTGGTCTCTTAGACTTACCGATACACTTTAGGCATATAGAACTGCTTTCAAAACATCATTAGGCATGTCTCCTTATAGGATAGTTTATGGAAAATCTTGTCATTTACCTGTTGAACTTGAACATAAAGCTTATTGGGCAATCAAAATGTTTAACTTCAACCTTGATGAAACTTCAAAATTGCGCAAATTGCAAATCAATGAACTTCAAGAACTGAGAAATGATGCATATGAGAATTCTAAAATTTATAAAGCAAGAATCAAAGATTTTCATGATAATAAAATTTCAAGAAAAATATTTGAGGTTGGTCAAAAGGTTTTGCTTTATAATTCTCGATTGCATTTGTTTTCTGAAAAATTGAGATCAAGGTGGAGTGGTCATTTTGTTGTAAAAAAAGTATATCCTTATGGGGCGATTGACATTGAGAATCCTAGAAATGGTAACATATTCAAAGTAAATGGACAAAGAGTTAAACCATTTCTAGAAAATCAATTTTCACAAGAGGAAATTCTTTTTCTTTCTAACCCTTGTTATGATTAGTGTTGTATATACTCATTTTCTCTGACATTTTTTTTTTCTTCTTATTTTATTTTTTTTCTTTTCCCGGTTAAATGGCGGATAACGGTACTATGGCTATAAAAGTCGGACTTGTCAGTTTCCCAAACAACTGAAATCTTTGTACAATTTTTCTTTGCTTTTCTCATTCTTTTCAAAATGGGTGACATTTTTCTAACTCTCAAGAAGCGATTTCCTTTTCTTCCTAAAAATGCAATTTTGAAAATTTATAAAATCAGGATTGAAAGATTGAGGATGCTTATGCACAAGGGCATTCCGGAGGACATACGATGGATAATTGAAGTAAAGGTAAGGGCAGGTGAGTTTTCACATGAGTTTCCAGATTTGCTTACTAAATACATGTCTGGTTTTGGTAAAAGCACATATTCAAAAAACGAAGGGCGAAAAAAATGAAAGTTTGTCATATTTGTGCTAGATGAACCTGCAACACAAAGTGTCGTTCTTTAGAAATGGTCTCTAAAAATCGAGAAGATAAACTTAAATTCATTATGGATGGACTGAGTAAGGAGTCTTTAGATTATATTATATTGACTCTTGAGACGCATTCATGTGGATTGGTACAACGTGCAATTCTTGATTTATGGGATTATTTTCGAAATGAATATGAGCTTTATAGTCTTGGGAATCTGACATTAAAAGACCATGTTTCCAGTTTATAAGAAAACTGGATGGGAAGCATATCCTCGATCCATAGAGGGCGTTTAAGCCGTTACTGGACATAAAACCAGAGGAAGATGTGCCACAATCACCTACAACACATACACATGTTAGTAGGTAATTTTTAAATTTCGTATGTGTCCTTATTTTCAACCTTTTTGACAAAAAAAAAAGACATGCAATAAATGCATTCCCTGTTCACACCTCAATAAATATCACGTACTCACTCTATTTTTGCACAACTTATTTTCAAAAAAAAAATGGAAGTTTCTTCAACTCGCAAATTTAATTCCATTTGTGTTTTTTGTGGATCCAATCTAGGAAAAAATGGTGAGTTTATAGGGGCAGCCAATAACCTTAGTAGAACTTTAGCAGAAAGAAAAATTCATTTAGTGTATGGGGGAGGCAGTTTGGGGTTAATGGGGAGTGTTGTTATTTCTGCTTATGTAGAAGTGTCAAAGTTCTGAGAGTTATCCAAAATCTTTAACAGTACAGAATATCACAGGTATGACCATTGGAGATGAGCTAAAAGTGTCACATATTCAGGACAGAATGCCTAACATGTTAAACAATGCGGATGCATTCATCATTCTACCTGGCGTTTTTGTACACTGGAGGAATTATTCCAAATTGTCTCTTGGGCACAACTCAACATTCACCAAAAACCTATAGGTATTCTTAATGTTAATGGTTTTTATGATGGTTTGCTATCTTTTGTAGATCATGCTGTGAAAAAAGGTTTTATTTCAACTTATGCGAGAAGAATCATCATTTCTGCTCCGACACCTAACCAGCTGATTGATCAACTTCTAGCATATGTGCCAAAACCTGATCCAGTCTTGGCCAATGTCGATTGGTCCAACAAGAACAATGGTCGAAAATGCAAATTGAAATTGACTCTCAGTCTGTGATACTTATTGTTAATGATTTTATCTAATAGTATATGTGTTTTTTTTTTGTTGTTTCAGCTTTATTAGCCGCATTTCAGGTGATATCTTTCAAACTCTACTTTTCTATCTATTTTTGACATTAGGGACAATGTTTCGAATAGGTTAGGGGGAGGGATAATTGATATCATGACTTGTATATTCAATGTGTGTTTTTCTAGTATTTAAAAAAAATTAAAAAAATAAAAATAAAAATAAAAATAAAAAAATAAATATAAATCAAGCGTGTTTTTTTATGGGTCCGTTGAAAGCATGAAAAAAAGGTGGCTGAGTAAAGGGTAATTGTAACACTCTTGAGACGCATCCCTATTTTTTGCATAACATGACAGGTTTGTAAAGTTTTTAACAAGTATTTGTGAATTATCAATTTTTTTTTGAGTCGTATAGGTTCTTCCAACTTCAATGATTAAAATTAAGCATGAATATATGGTTGATTGATGATGGGTGTTGTTTTGGACTTTGATGTTGTTATTTGTTAATATATTTTTGCGATAATTATACTCAAATTTTATTTTGCACAAATAGTTATGTTATTTAGTGTGAAGACAATCATGTCAAAATAGATAGTTCTTATGCCCTTGCTCTAGTCATCACTTGAATCTTCAACATGTAGGGGTTGAGTATTAGAACTTTTACTTTTGGTCTGTCGAGGCGAACGACTGATAGTGCACCACTAGAAAAATAATTAAGGCATTAGGCTTTTTAGCACCATTGCCAAATCAGCTTGTTCCCTATATGATGTTTCAAGAAAACATCTCCCTAGTAAACCACTTTGAGCCTTACAATAAATAAATATTTTTTTTGTAACCATATCTTTTTACTTAGCCTAAATACACTATTATCCAACCCTTGTTCTAAAAATGATTGGAGTTTAAGAGACATTCAATTGACAGCTTGAACTTACAAAAAAATTCAGGTTGGAATAGAAGATAAGTATGGGGGAGTTTCTTTAAAAAAAAAAAAAAAACAATAAAAAAAAGTTGCAAAGTGCTACAAGTTGCAACTAAAAATGAGATGTTGCAAGATGAATAAGAGGGGTCCAATTCAATAACAATAGACTCCAGTGTGAAATTTGTGGAGTTGGAGAATTCTTCATCGATAAAATTTATGTCTCTAATTCCATGAAGATTTTAGAACCTTTGTTGCATCCTATCCTTTTATTTCTTAGCTACATCACCACCCTTTGGCCCCATTACAACCTTTGTTGAAAACCTTTTGATTTCGTGTGGTGCCTTCAGTGTAGTAGAGATTTGCACCAAAGGAAGAGCCTATGATGTTTAACTTTTCTGTTAGAGATTGGGTGATGGTTTTTGTAAGGTTTTATGAGAATTCACTTATTTGAAACATGCATAGTTTCATCACTATTGACATTAACTGTCCACACACACACTTGAGTATGATTATTGTGGAAATGTATTAATTTTTGAATGACTAAGAGTTAAACTCAACACTTGTTTGATTTTATTTCCATATTACTTTGTTGCTTCATGAGAATAAAAGTTGGAAGATAGTTATTATAAGTGTTTGTAGGTATCACTGCTGGAAACCTTCACGAGACTACAACTCGTCCTCTATGGGCCACCTAGGGGTTTAAAGGCTTGTTGCATATGCTAAATGAAATCATGATTTCCTACGAAAGTGGATTAGTTTATGTTTGTTTTAAGCTTGCTCGAGGACAAGCAAGGGTTAAGTGTGGGGGAATTTGATAAGTGTATATTTTGACATATTTTTATATCAAATCCTTTATACTTTTCTTACTTTATTCTTGTTAATATTATTGTTTTATTAATATTTTGTGTTAGGGAATAAATGGAAGCATGTTTCCAGACTTGTGCAGTTTTTGTAATTTGAGCATAACTCCATGATCAAAAACTCTATGGACCTAAAGTTTGTTTCATTTGAAAGACAAGAGATAGAGGTACAACTTTTATGTTGGAGGCTCAGCCCAATTCAGTCTTGATGATAGCATAAAATTCTTCCAAGTAATTACACAAAATGGATCACCAAAATTCGGATCAGAGTTCAGCCCAGTATTGACTTATTTTACCAATTCGGTTATATATCTTGAGCCCAAATTTATTTTGGTCTGAAATTAGGATATGTTATACCCAAGAGGTAAATAAACAAGTTTGTGGAGACAAGATAGTGTGAAAATGTGTCGAAATGGTAAAACCATAGGCTGCAAGTTGCTACTGATGTTACAGGGCAGCTCTTGGATATGACTCGGTAATTTGACCATATCTCCTTCATCCGATCGCCAAATTGACAAAAGATATATGAAAATATATCAGCGCTGAAAGATCTACAATTTTTATTCTTCACATATCTTCAAAATATGGCTGTATCTGACCGAAAAATGTAATTCAATTCAATGGATGAGAAATTTGTCCAACAACTTACCAACTCTTGGCAACCAGCATACCACTTGATTAACCCCTCTATTATTTGTTTGGCCTCTAGCTTACTCCAAGTACTATAAATAGGTCATGTATTCAGCTTGTAAGAGGAGGGGGGTAGAGGGTTTCTTTAGGCTAAGTTATCTAGTCTGTATATTTTCTAGTATTGTAAGTTTTCTAGTAGTAATAGAAATGCATTCTCTAGTTTCTCTTATATTTTTAGTCTTTGTTACTTTTATTATGTCTTTCTAAACTTTATTTTGCTGAGGAAAAAGGGTGAATCTCTTGATGGAAGAAGAGAAATGGTTATAAGGGTTGTTGTATTATTATTTTTATTTTTGATCTAAACCCTACTTGTTTTGTGGTGATTCTTGATTTATGTATCTCCAATGCCACAACAAATATTTGGGTTCATTTAGCTTATTGTACGGTTTTACCCCACCGACTGCTAATGTGAAACCTTGATTTGTTGTTGACGAAGGTGTACATAAATACTTGATCTCATAAATAAGTGTTGGCGTTAAGAGATAATTTGCAATAGTAAGACAATATCATGATTACCTTATTGCATGAGTCACTTGATAATATCTTCCCATTGGAACCTTCATTATGTATGGATTCCAATTGTGGCAATTAATAGAGGTAAAAAGAATAAATAACCATTTCTCTATCCAAAACTCAAGAGTGGATCCCTAATCCTCAGTACTTTTATTACTTCGGTTTTCTTTAGTTACATCATACATTAATTGTTCATATATTTTGGTTCACATAAACTCCATCTTTTTAGAAATATAAACTTGAATTTTTCAAACAACTTCCCTGTGAATCGACCTCGGACTCACGAGAAATTTATTACTTACTACAACCTGCACTTGGTTTGCAACCTTAAAATTGTAGCATATATACTTAATTTTACTAAAACAATAACTCCAAATTTTAAATATTTTAAAATTGAAAAATCTAAATATTTTGAAAGTAAATATATTTTAATTCCTTACATAGTATTTTATTGAAGTATACAATTAATTTAATTTTAGGAGATTCCCCTAAGAATAATTAAATATTTTTTAAAAATTTAAAAGTAAAATAATTATAGAGGGTTCAAAATTTTTAAATTAATAATAACTAAAGAATATATATTCACCATCTAACTTTAACATAAACTATTCAAATAATACAAAATAAATAATATGTATTGAATGTTTTAAAAATACATACTTATAATTCTTTTGATAGTATTTAATTGAAATACAGTTAATTTAAATTTAGAATATTGGTCTAAGTATAATTAAACATTTTCTTAAACTTTCAAAGTTTTTAATGGGGTTAAAAAGCTTTTATTTAGAATAACTAAATAATATATATTCATCATTTAACATGAATGTTGATATCAGATTTATTTTAAATATACTTACGATTTCAACATTTCTTTGTTGGAGGCAATGGAGCATAATGAGAGCAATTTATTGCATATAGTGAAATTCAATTTTTGGATCTTCTATTTTACTTTATTACTATTTTTTAACGCCGTAAGATGCCTTTTAAATATAAATACAAATTTGAAACATAATTTACGAATTGAGAAGAAGGATAACGGGAGTACTTTCTTTTAATTTATTTTCAAATTTAATGTTGTTGTTTGACATCAAATTGGTAGATTTAAAATTTTTAATTAATTGAGTATTTCCAATATTTTTTAAAAAAAAATAGTTTAAAAGTATGTACTAAATTTTAGTGGCACAATAACTAAAAAATGTAAAGGTTTTAAATATTAAAATCTAGTAAAATTACAATCAAAACAAAATAATGAAATAAATAATTTGTATTGAATATTTTAAAACTAATTATATTTTCAATTCCATGGATATGTTTTAAATTGTTTTTAAAATATAAAGAATATATATTAATTTTAAAATTATAAATATTAAATATTTTTCTATATTATTTCTAATTTAATTTGAATGTATATACTTAATTTTATTGGAACAATAACTAAAAATTTTAAATATTTTAAAATTGAAAAATCTAAATATTTTGAAAGTAAGTATATTTTAATTCCTTACATAGTATTTTATTGAAGTATACAATTAATTTAATTTTAGGAGATTCCCCTAAGAATAATTAAATATATTTTAAAATTTAAAAGTAAAATAATTATAGGGGGTTCAAAATGTTTAAATTAATAATAACTAAAGAATATATATTCACGATCTAACTTTAACATAAACTATTCAAATAATACAAAATAAATAATATGTATTGAATGTTTTAAAAATACATACTTTCAATTCCTTTGATAGTATTTAATCGAAATACAGTTAATTTAAATTTAGAATATTGGTCTAAATATAATTAAACATTTTCTTAAATTTTGAAAGTTTTTATTGGGGTTAAAAAGCTTTTATTTAGAATAACTAAAGAATATATATTCATCATTTAACATGAATGTTGATATCAGATTTATTTTAAATATACTTATGATTCCAACATTTGTTTGTTGGAGGCAATGGAGCATAATGAGAGCAATTTATTGCATATAGTGAAATTCAATTTTTGGATCTTCTATTTTACTTTATTACTATTTTTTAACGCCGTAAGATGCCTTTTAAATATAAATACAAATTTGAAACATAATTTACGAATTGAGAAGAAGGATAACGGGAGTACTTTCTTTTAATTTATTTTCAAATTTAATGTTGTTGTTTGACAGGAAATTGGTAGATTTAAAAATTTTAATTATTTGAGTATTTCCAATATTTTTTAAAAAAATTAGTTTAAAAGTATGTACTAAATTTTAGTGGCACAATAACTAAAAAATATAAAGGTTTTAAATATTAAAATCTAATAAAATTACAATCAAAACAAAATAATGAAATAAATAATTTGTATTGAATATTTTAAAACTAATTATATTTTCAATTCCATGGATATGTTTTAAATTATTTTTAAAATATAAAGAATATATATTAATTTTAAAATTATAAATATTAAAGATTTTTCTATATTATTTCTAATTTAATTTGAATGTATATACTTAATTTTACTAAAACAATAACTCAAAATTTTAAATATTTTAAAATTGAAAAATCTAAATATTTTGAAAGTAAATATATTTTAATTCCTTACATAGTATTTTGTTGAAGTATACAATTAATTTAATTTTAGGAGATTCCCGTAAGAATAATTAAATATATTTTAAAATTTAAAAGTAAAATAATTATAAGGGGTTCAAAATGTTTAAATTAATAATAACTAAAGAATATATATTCACGATCTAACTTTAACATAAACTATTCAAATAATACAAAATAAATAATATGTATTGAATGTTTTAAAAATACATACTTTCAATTTCTTTGATAGTATTTAATCGAAATACAGTTAATTTAAATTTAGAATATTGGTCTAAATATAATTAAACATTTTCTTAAACATTCAAAGTTTTTAATGGGGTTAAAAAGCTTTTATTTAGAATAACTAAAGAATATATATTCATCATTTAACATGAATGTTGATATCAGATTTATTTTAAATATACTTATGATTTCAACATTTGTTTGTTGGAGGCAATGGAGCATAATGAGAGCAATTTATTGCATATAGTGAATTCAATTTTTGGATCTTCTATTTTACTTTATTACTATTTTTTAACGCCGTAAGATGCCTTTTAAATATAAATACAAATTTGAAACATAATTTACGAATTGAGAAGAAGGATAACGGGAGTACTTTCTTTTAATTTATTTTCAAATTTAATGTTGTTGTTTGACAGGAAATTGGTAGATTTAAAAATTTTAATTATTTGAGTATTCCAATATTTTTTAAAAAAATTAGTTTAAAAGTATGTACTAAATTTTAGTGGCACAATAACTAAAAAATATAAAGGTTTTAAATATTAAAATCTAATAAAATTACAATCAAAACAAAATAATGAAATAAATAATTTGTATTGAATATTTTAAAACTAATTATATTTTCAATTCCATGGATATGTTTTAAATTGTTTTTAAAATATAAAGAATATATATTAATTTTAAAATTATAAATATTAAAGATTTTTCTATATTATTTCTAATTTAATTTGAATGTATATACTTAATTTTACTAAAACAATAACTCAAAATTTTAAATATTTTAAAATTGAAAAATCTAAATATTTTGAAAGTAAATATATTTTAATTCCTTACATAGTATTTTGTTGAAGTATACAATTAATTTAATTTTAGGAGATTCCCGTAAGAATAATTAAATATATTTTAAAATTTAAAAGTAAAATAATTATAAGGGGTTCAAAATGTTTAAATTAATAATAACTAAAGAATATATATTCACGATCTAACTTTAACATAAACTATTCAAATAATACAAAATAAATAATATGTATTGAATGTTTTAAAAATACATACTTTCAATTTCTTTGATAGTATTTAATCGAAATACAGTTAATTTAAATTTAGAATATTGGTCTAAATATAATTAAACATTTTCTTAAACTTTCAAAGTTTTTAATGGGGTTAAAAGGCTTTTATTTAGAATAACTAAAGAATATATATTCATCATTTAACATGAATGTTGATATCAGATTTATTTTAAATATACTTATGATTTCAACATTTGTTTGTTGGAGGCAATGTAGCATAATGAGAGCAATTTATTGCATATAGTGAAATTCAATTTTTGGATCTTCTATTTTACTTTATTACTATTTTTTAACGCCGTAAGATGCCTTTTAAATATAAATACAAATTTGAAACATAATTTACGAATTGAGAAGAAGGATAACGGGAGTACTTTCTTTTAATTTATTTTCAAATTTAATGTTGTTGTTTGACAGGAAAGTTACTTCAATCAAATACTATGTAAGGAATTAATATACATTTATTTTCAAAATATTTAGATTTTTTAAGTTTGAAATATTTAAAATTTTGAGTTATTATTCTAGTAAAATTAATTATATACATTCGAATTAAATTTGAAATAATATGGATAAATTTTAATATTTATACATACAAAATTAATATATATTCTATATTTGTTTTAAAAAAATTAAAACCTATTCATGGAATTGAAAATATAATTAATTTTAAAATATTCAATAAAAATTATTTATTTCAATATTTAATTTTGATTGCAACTTTACAAGATTTTAATATTTAAAACCTTTACATTTTTCAGTTATTGTGTTAGTAAAACTTAGTACATACTTTTAAATTAATTTTTTTTTTAAAAATATATGAAATATTTAATTAATTAAAATTTTTAAATCTACTAATTTGCCTCTCAAAGAACAACATTAAATTTGAAGAAAAGAAAGTACTCCTGTTGTCCTTGTTTTTAATTCATAAATTATGTTTCAACTTTGTATTTATATTTAAAAGTCATCTTACTACGCTAAAAACTAGTAATTCAGTAAAACATAAGATCTCAAAAACTAAATTTCACTATATGCAATAAATTGCTCTATTATGCTCCATTGCCTCAAACAAACAAAAGTTGAAATCATAATTATATTTAAATTAATTATCAACATTCCAAATTTATGAAAATTCATGAATATATATTTTTTAATTATTCTAAATACAATTTTTTTAACCCTAGTAATAAAAACATTAAAAATTTCTAAAAATATAGACCAATATTTTAATTTAAATTAATTGTATTTCAAATAAATACTATTAGAGGAATTAAAGTACGTATTTATAAAACATTCAATACATATTATTTATTTTGTATTTAATTTATGGTTTATTATAATTCTTATTTTAATATTTTATGTTAAATCTAGATCGTAAATATATATTCTTTAGTTATTCTTAATTTAAACATTTTTAACCCCCTTTAATTATTTCACTTTTAAATTTATAAATTTTAATTAATTATTCTTCGAGCAATCTCCTAAAATTAAATTATTTGTATACTTCAATCAAATACTATGTAAGGAATTAATATACATTTACTTTCAAAATATTTAGATTTTTTAAGTTTGAAATATTTAAATTTTGAGTTATTATTCTAGTAAAATTAATTATATACATTCAAATTAAATTTGAAATAATATGGATAAATTTTAATATTTATACTTAAAAAATTAATATATATTCTATATTTGTTTTAAAAAAATTAAAACCTATTCATGGAATTGAAAATATAATTAATTTTAAAATATTCAATAAAATTTTTTTATTTCAATATTTAATTTTGATTGCAACTTTACAAGATTTTAATATTTAAAACCTTTACATTTTTCAGTTATTGTGCTAGTAAAACTTAGTACATACTTTTAAATTAAATTTTTTTAAAAAAATATAGGAAATATTTAATTAATTAAAATTTTTAAATCTACTAATTTGCCTCTCAAAGAACAACATTAAATTTGAAGAAAAGAAAGTACTCCGGTTGTCCTTGTTTTCAATTCATAAATTATGTTTCAACTATGTATTTATATTTAAAAGTCATCTTGTTACGCCAAAAACTAGTAATACAGTAAAACATAAGATCCCAAAAACTAAATTTCACTATACGCAATAAATTGCTCTCATTATGCTCCATTGCCTCCAACAAACAAAAGTTGAAATCATAAGTATATTTAAATTAATCATATATCAACATTCCAAATTTATGAAAAATCATGAATATATATTTTTAATTATTCTAAATACAATTTTTTTAACCCTAGTAATAAAAACATTAAAATTTTAAAAAATATAGACCAATATTCTAAATTTAAATTAATTTTATTTCAAATAAATACTATTAGAGGACTTAAAGTACGTATTTATAAAACATTCAATACATATTATTTATTTTGTATTTAATTTATGGTTTATTATAATACTTATTTTAAAATTTTATGTTAAATCTAGATCGTAAATATGTATTATTTAGTTATTCTTAATTTAAACATTTTTACCACCTTTAATTATTTTACTTTTAAATTTATAAATTGTAATTAATTATTCTTCGAGCAATCTCCTAAAATTAAATTATTTGTATACTTCAATCAAATACTATGTAAGGAATTAATATACATTTTCTTTCAAAATATTTAGATTTTTTAAGTTTGAAATATTTAAAATTTTGAGTTATTATTCTAGTAAAATTAATTATATACATTCAAATAAAATTTGAAATAATATGGATAAATTTTAATATTTATACTTACAAAATTAATATATATTCTATATTTGTTTTAAAAAAATTAAAACCTATTCATGGAATTGAAAATACAATTAATTTTAAAATATTCAATAAAAATTATTTATTTCAATATTTAATTTTGATTGCAACTTTACAAGATTTTAATATTTAAAACCTTTACATTTTTCAGTTATTGTGTTAGTAAAACTTAGTACATACTTTTAAATTAACTTTTTTTTTTAAATATACGAAATATTTAATTAATTAAAATTTTTTAAATCTACTAATTTGCCTCTCAAAGAACAACATTAAATTTGAAGAAAAGAAAGTACTCCTGTTGTCCTTGTTTTTAATTCATAAATTATATTTCAACTTTGTATTTATATTTAAAAGTCATCTTACTACGCTAAAAACTAGTAATTCAGTAAAACATAAGATCTCAAAAACTAAATTTCACTATATGCAATAAATTGCTCTAATTAAGCTGCATTGCCTCCAACAAACAAAAGTTGAAATCATAATTATATTTAAATTAATCATATATCAACATTCCAAATTTATGAAAAATCATGAATATATATTTTTTAGTTATTCTAAATATAATTTTTTTAACCCTAGTAATAAAAACATTAAAATTTTAAAAAAATATAGACCAATATTCTAAATTTAAATTAATTTTATTTCAAATAAATACTATTAGAAGAATTAAAAAAATGTATTTATAAAACATTCAATACATATTATTTATTTTGTATTTAATTTATGGTTTATTATAATTCATATTTTAAAATTTTATGTTAAATCTAGATCGTAAATATATATTCTTTAGTTCTTCTTAATTTAAACATTTTTAACCCCCTTTAATTATTTTACTTTTAAATTTATAAATTGTAATTAATTATTCTTCGAGCAATTTCCTAAAATTAAGTTATCTGTATAGTTCAATCAAATACTATGTAAGGAATTAATATACATTTACTTTCAAAATATTTATATTTTGTATTTTAAAATAATTAAAATTTTTAAGTTACTATTCTAGTAAATTTAATATATACATTCAAATTAAATTTGAAATAATATAGATAAATTTTAATATTTATACTTTTAAAATTAATATATATTCTATATTTGTTTTAAAAAAATTAAAACGTATTCATGGAATTGAAAATATAATTAATTTTAAAATATTAAATAAAAATTATTTATTTCAATATTTATTTTTGATTGCAACTTTACAAGATTTTAATATTTAAAACCATTACATTTTTGAGTTATTTTGCTATTAAAACTTAGTACATACTTTTAAATTAACTTTTTTTTAAAATAATATAGAAAATATTTAATTAATTAAATTTTTTAAATCTACTAATTTGCCTTTCAAATAACAACATTAAATTTGAAAACAAAAGAAAGGAAAGTACTCTTGTTGTACTTGTTTTCAATTCATAAATTATGTTTCGACTTCGTATTTATATTTAAAAGTCATCTTACTACGCTAAAAACTAGTAATACAGTAAAACATAAGATTTCAAAAACTAAATTTCACTACATGCAAGAAATTTCTCTCATTATGCTCCATTGCCTCCAACAAACAAAAGTTGAAATCATAAGTATATTTAAATTAATCTTATATCAATATTCCAAATTTATAAAAAATCATGAATATATATTTTCTAGTTATTCTAAATACAATTTTTCTCACACCAATAATAAAAAACATTAAAATTTTAAAAAAATATTTAATTATTAATAGACCAATTTTCTAAATCTAAATTAATTGTATTTTAAATAAATACTATTAGAGGAATTAAAAGTACGTATTTATTAAACATTCAATACATATTATTTATTTTGTATTTAATTTATGGTTTATTATAAATCTTATTTTAAATTTTTATGTTAAATCTAGATCGTAAATATATATTCTTTAGTTATTCTTAATTTAAATATTTTTAACCCCCATTAATTATTTTACTTTTTAATTTATAAATTGTAATTAATTATTCTTCGAGCAATCTCCTAAAATTAAATTATTTGTATACTTCAATCAAGTACTATGTAAGGAATTAATATACATTTACTTTCAAAATATTATATTTTTTAATTTTGAAATAATTAAAATTTTTAGTTATTATTCTAGTAAAATTAATTATATACATTCAAATTAAAGTTGAAATAATATGAATAAATTTTAATATTTATACTTACAAAATTAATATATATTCTATATTTGTTTGAAAAAAATTATAACCAATTCATGGAATTGAAAATATAATTAATTTTAAAATATTCAATAAAAATTATTTATTTCAATATTTAATTTTGATTTCAATTTTACAAGATTTTAATATTTAAAACCTTTACATTTTTGAGTTATTGTGATAGTAAAACTTAGTACATA
>JAGSPU010000593.1:0-29268 GCA_019321725.1 Paulownia fortunei | reverse complement strand
TTTGTTGTGTGAAAATTTCAATAGCAATAACTAAGGTTATCAGATTCTACATCTTGAAATACGGAACATAGTACAGAGAATAGAGAGGAGATGGGATTGGCCTAGGGTTTGTATTATGAAAAATTTTATTATTAAAACTAGGGTTTTTTTATTTCTACATCATGTAATACATAAGATAAATGAGAGTAGCGAAGGGGTGAGGATGGCTTGAGGTTTGTATAAACTTGAATTTTTTGGATTATACATCCTAAAATATGGAACACAAGAGAAATAATAGAGAGAGGCTGGAGTGGTTTGGCTTTGTTGTGTGAAAATTTTGAATTGCAATAATTAGGATTTTTTGGTTTCTATATTTTGAAATATAAAACACCAGGGAGAGTAGAAAGGTGGTGGTGGTGGCTTGGGGTATATATGTGAAAATTTTAGTAGCAATAAGCAGGGTTTTTTGGATTCTACATCTTACAATAAAAAATAGAAGATTGAGAGTAACAAGAGGGTTGGCGTGGCATGAGGCTTATATTTGAAAATTACAGTTGTAAAAATAAGAGTTTTTTAGATTTTACATCTTAAAATACAAAACAAAAGATAGAGAGTAGCGAGAGGGTGCAGGTGGCATGGGGGTATATGGTGTGAAAAATTATGTAACCAAAACTAGGATTTTATAGAATATACTTCTTAAAATACGGATAACAAGAGAGAGAGTAGCGAGAGGGTGTAGGTGGCTTGGGCTTGTGGTGTGAAAATTTCAATAGCAATAACAAGAGGTTTTTGGATTCTATTTTGTAATATAGAACAATTGGGAGAGTAGCGAGGGGGTGTGATTACCCTAGGGTGTTTAGAACATTTATGTAGCAAAAACTATAGTATGTTGTATTTTACATATTAAAATATAGCGCACAAGAGAGAAAGTAGCAAGAGAGTGGGGTGTCCTTGGGTTTGTAGTGTGAAAATTTCAATAGCAATTCCTAGGTTTTTCTTTAATCTATGTCATGAAATATGAAAGAAAAGAGAGAGAGTATCAAGGGGATGGGGGTAGCCTGGGATTTGTATTGTTAAAAAATTAGTTGCAAAAATTAGGGTTTTTTTTTAATATACTTCTTAAAATACAGAATATAAGAGAGATAATAGTGTGAGGGTGCAAGTGGCCTGGGGCTTGCATTGTGAAAATTTCAATAGTAGTGTAACTAGGGTCTTAAGGTTATACTTGTAATATAGGACACAAGGGAGAGTAACTAGGAGGTGTGGTTAGCTTGGGGTTTGTAGTGTGAAAATTTCAATAGCCAAAACTAGTATTTTTTAGATTTTGCATCTTGAAATATAGAACATAAGAGAGAGAATAGCCAGAGGGTAGGGTATCTAAGGGTTTGTAGTGTGAAAATTTCATTATCAATAACTAAGGTATCTTTGATTCTATATTTTGAAATACAAAACACAAGAGAGAGATAGAGTAGAGAGGCGGTGGGGGCAGAGGTGGCCTAGGATTTTTGGATTCTACATCTTGAAATATTGAACACAAGAGAAAGGGTAGCGAGGGGGTTTGTAGTGTGACAATTTCAGAAGAAAAAATTGGGGTTTTTGGATTCTACATCTTGAAATGTAGCCCTCAAGACAGAGAGCAGTGAGAGGATGGTGTGTCCTGGGGTTTGTAGTGAAAATTTCAATAGCAATAACTAGGTTTCTTTGAATTCTATATCTTGAAATACTGAACAAAGAGAGAGAGCACCATGGGGGTGGGGTGGCCTGGAGTTTGTTGTTGGAAACTTTCATTTGCAGTACCTAGGATTTTTAGATTCTAAATCTTGAAATGTAGAATATAAGAGAGATAATAGCGAGGGGTGGGGGTATCATGGGATTTGCAGTGTGAAAATTAAGTTGTAATAACTATGATTTTTTAGATTCTAGATCTTGAAATACAAAACATGAAAGAGAGAGTAGCGAGAGGATGGGGATGGCTTCAGGTTTGTAATGTAAAATTGTCAATTACAAAAAATAAGGTTTTTTGAATTTTACATGTTGAAATATGGAACACAAGACAGAGATTAGTGAGAGGCTTAGGAGGTCTTGGTTTTTTAGAATATACTTTTTAAAATACAGAATGCAAGAGAGAGAGTAGTGAGAGGGTTTAGGTGGCTTGGTTTGTTGTGTGAAAATCTCAATAGCAATAGCAAGAGATTTTTGAATTCTAATTTTTATAATATAGAACAAAAGGGAGTAGCAAAGGGGTGTGATTACCCTGGGGTGTTTAGTGTGAAAATTTTCATAGCAAAACTAGGGTATTTTGTATCCTACATATTAAAATATAGCGCACAAGAGAAAGAGAGTAGCAACAGGGTTGGGGAGTCCTTGGGTTTGTAGTGTGAAAATTTCAATAACAATAACTAGGGTTTTCTTAATTCTATATCTTGAAATACAAAAGAAAAGAGAGTGAGTATCAAGGGGATGGGGTGGGCTGGGGTTTGTGGTGTTAAAAAATCAATTGTCAAAACTAGAATTTTTTTGGAGTATACTTCTTAAAATAGAGAACACAAGAGAAAGAGTAGTGTGAGGGTATGGGTGACTTAAGGTTTGTATTGTGAATATTTCAATAGTAATAACTAGGATTTTTAAGATTATACTTCTTGTAATATAGGACACAAGGGAGAGCAACTAGGGGGTGTGGTTAGCTTGGGGTTTGTAGTGTGAAAATTTCATTAGAAAAAATTAGAATTTTTTAGATTCTACATCCTGAATGATAGAGCATAAAAGAGAGAATATCTAGGGGGTGGGGTATCTAGGGTTTGTTGTATGAGAATTTCATTAACAATAACTAAGTTTTTTAAAATTCTATATCTTTAAATACCGAACAAAAGAGAGAGAGTATCAAGGGGGTGGGGGTAGTTTGGGGTTTGTAGTGTGAAACTGTCAATAGCAATAACTATGGTTTTTGGATTTGATATTTTTAAAATACAGAACACAAGAGATAGTATAGTGAGGAGGTGGCCTAGGATTTTTGGATTCTACATCTTGAAATACCGAACACCAGAGAGAGAGAGTAGCGATGGAGTATATGTGGCTTGGGGTTTGTAGTGTGAAAATTTTAGAAGAAAAAAATAAGGTTTTTTTGGATTCTATATATTGAAATATAGCCCACAAGAGAGAGAGAGTAGTGAGAGGGTGGTGTGTCCTGGGGTTTGTAGTGTGAAAATTTTAATAGCAATAAGCAGGGTTCTTTGAATTCTATAACTTGAAATACTAAACAAAGAGAGAGAGCATCGAGGGGGTAGGGGTGGGATGGAGTTTGTTGTGTGAAACTTTCATTAGCAGTAACCAGGTTTTTTGGATTCTACATATTGCAATAAAAAATGGAAGATTGAGAGTAACGAGAGGATTGGGGTGGCATGAAGTTTATATTTGAAAGTTTTAGTAGTAAAAATAAGGGTTTTTTGGATTTTACATCTTACAATATAGAACAGAAGACAAAGTATAGCGAGAGGGTGTAGGTGGCAAGGGGCTATGTAGTGTGAAAAAATTTGTAATCGAAACTAGGGTTTTTTAGAATATACTTCTTAAAATACAGAACGCAAGAGAGAGAATAGCGAGAGGGTATAGATGACTTGAGTTTGTTGTGTGAAAATTTCAATAGCAATAATAAGAATTTTTTGGGTTCTACTTTTTGTAATACAGAACAAAATGGAGAGTAGCGAGGGGGTGTGATTACCCTGGGGTGTTTAGTGTGAAATATTTTGTAGAAAAAATTAGGGTATTTTGTGTTCTACATATTGAAATATAGAAAACAAGAGAGAGAGTAGTAAGAAGGTGGGGGTGTCTTTTGATTTGTAGTGTGAAAATTTCAATAGCAATAACTAGGATTTTTTTGAATCTATATCTTGAAATACGAAAGAAAAGAGAGAAAGTATCGAGGGGGTGCCCTGGGGTTTGTAATGTTAAAAGATCAGTTGCAAAAATAAGAGTTTTTTGGAATATACTTGTTAAATTACTGAAGACAAGAGAGAGAGAGTAGCGTGAGGGTGCGGGTGGTTTGGGGTTTTAGTATGAAAATTTCAATAGTATTAACTCGGTTTTTTAAGATTATACTTCTTGTGATATAGGACACCAAAGAGAGTAAATAGGTGGTGTGGTTAACTTGGGGTTTGTATTTTGAAAATTTCAATAGCAAAAACTAGTATTTTTTATATTCTATATCTTGAAATATAGATCACAAGAGAGAGAGTAGCCATAGGGTGGGGTATCTAAGGGTTTGTAGTGTGAAAGTTTCAATAGTAAAACCTATTTTTTTTTGGATTTTATATCTATAAATACAGAACAAAAGACAAAGAGTATTGATGGGGTAGGGGTGACCTAGGGTTTGTAGTGTGAAATTGTTATTACAATAACTAAGATTTTTGGATTCAAAACTAGAGAGAGAGAAGTGAGGGGGTATGGGTGGCTTGGGGTTTGTAGTGTAAAATTTTCAGAAGGAAAAACTAGGGTGTTTTTTTTTTTGATTTCACATCTTGAAATATAGCCCACAAGAGAGAGAGAGTAGTGAAAGGGTGGTGTGTCCTGGGGTTTATAGTGTGAAAATTTCAATAACAATAACTAGGGTTGTTTGAATTCTATATCTTGAAATACTGAACAAAGAGAGAGAGCATCGAATAGGTGGGGGGTGGTCTAGAGTTTGTTCTGTGAAACTTTCATTAGCAGTAATTAGGATTTTTGGATTCTACATCTTGAAGGGGAGGGGTAGCTTGGGGTTTGTAATGCAAAAATTCAAGTTGTGATAATAATGGTTTTTTGTATTCTAGACCTTGAAATATGGAACTTAAACGAGAGACTAATGAGAAGGTGGGGGTGGCTTGGTGTTTGTAGTGTGAAAATATTAATTATAAAAAATAGGGATTTTTGAATTCTATATCTTAAAATACAGAACACAAGAGAAAAAGTAGTGAGAGGCTTGGGTGGTCTGGGATTTGTTGTGTTAAAAATTTCAATAGCAATAATTAAGATTTTTTGGATTCCATATCTTGGAATATAGACACATAAAGAGAGTAGCAATAGGGTGGTGGCGGCTTGATGTTTGTATGTGAAAATTTTAGCTGCAATAACTAGGATTTTTTGTATGCGACATTTTGAAATATAAACTAGTAGATAGAGAATAGCAAGATAGTATGGGTGGCCTTAGGTTTGTATTTGAAATTTCTTTAGCAAAAACTAGGGTTTCGATTCTACATCTTCAAATACAGAACACATGAGAGAAAGTAGAGATGGGGTGGGGTGGTCTAAGGTTCAGTTTGTGAGAAATTTGAAATAGTAATAATTTGGATTTTTAACATTTTATATCTGGGAATACAAAACACAAGGTAGAGTGTTGAGGGAGTCGGGACCTATGGTTTGTTGTGTGAAAATTTTAGTAGCAATAACTAGGGTTTTTTTTTTAATTTTACATCTTGAAATATAGAATATGAGATATAGAGTAGCGAGAGGATGGGGATGGCCTTGGATTGTAGTGCGAAAAATTCAAAAGTTAAAACTATGGTTTTTTGGTATATACTTCTTGAAAAATGGAACACAAGAGAGAGAGTAGGGAGAAGGTGCGGAGTGGTCTAGGGTTTGCATTGTGAAATTTTCAAGAGGAATAACTTGAATTTTTTGGATTCTACTTCTTATAATATAGAACAAAATGGAGAGTAGCTTAGGGGTGTGCTTAGGCAAGGGTTTATAATGTTAAAATTTCAGTAGCAAAAACTAAATTTTTTGGATTTTACATCTCGAAATATGGTGCCGAAGAGAGAGATTAGCCAGAAGGTGGAGGTGTCTTGGGTTTTGCAATATGAGAATTATTAGAGTAATGGCCGACGAGCCAAAAGTTGGCAAGCTTTTGTATGAGGTAAAAATAATCTTATTCTTAATGATTAAATAAATAAAGGGTATTTCTTTATCTTTAATTATTTTTATCAATTAGATAAAGTTCCTATATTATTTTTAGCTACGGGGCATGGTCACGCATATAATGGTTATCATAAATATGCCTCTATGGCTTTGATCTTATACATGTTCCAAGTTGGGGGTTTAATGAAATGGGACATCGATAAGCCCGATAGACTCACACACACGATGCATACTTGAAAGGAGAATATCTCATTCCATAGACATTGGCTTATCGATGCTAGTGTGTGGGTGCTTGTTATGGAACGAGTACACTGAATGAACCATTGGAAAATTCAAAATTGGAAAGCAATATTTGTCGAATGAGAATTTTCTAGGTATGGTACATTAATTAGTCCTTTGACTTGAGGCACCATGGTGGCCTTATGCACGACATCATACACTTTGATGTATTTCCTAATTGCATGACAATCATAAGGGGCTTACGTTGGGTGTATGATTTTTGTGTATGGAGGTTAATGAGTATCCAATAAAGGATCCATCACTTATCTAGTATAATAGGAGAATCTCCTATGTTTTCATAATCCTTGATCCCGAAAACCTTATCCAAGGAAGGATGAAGACAAGACTTAGGGTTTTCTACTGATTCATCAAAGGATCAATGTGACTTGAAATTGAATTATAGTTATTAATTCAAAATAGGGTTTCAAAAAATAATCCATACCCTATACTTAATCGGATGATTAGTTGATGGAGGGACCGTATTTACATGGTACTCGTAACAGAAAAGGTTCACTTGCTTTTAACCTAAGACTAGGTAGTTGAGATGTACTACTAGGTGCTTTCCTTGATTTGTGAGGTTCTTGAAATTAAGGGGTTAATTCCAAATGAATTATTAATTAGATTAATTAATCAGAACTATAAATTTATTCATGAGTTGCAAAGGTTACAAGCCCACTACTAGTTTAGTTATGAACTTAATGGGTCACACAAATCGAGATGATCAACTTGTATATCTATTTTTGTAATCCAAAATGTTGGATTAAATTGATTAGTAGAGATTAATCAACTTGAGTTAGAATTAATTAAATAGTTAAATTAATTCATACGAATAAATAATATGATTATTTATTTGAACCTAATAATGATTAGGGGCTATTGAGAGTGAATTAAATAATTGATGGAGATTAATTGTGTATTTATATACACATATACACAATGTAATCTTGACCTAATCCCATTAGGTCTCCAACTTTGCCCTAATTAGTCCTCTAATCCAATTAAGAAACCTTCTCCTTCCGTATCACTTGTTTCTCAAGATAAATTCTTTCCATCTTTATTAGTACTTTTTAATTCTAGCAATTAAAAAATCCTAATGGGCCTCTAACCCCATGGGTTTGGACTCTAATTAATTTAATAAATTCTAATTAATTGATCTCCATCAATTAATTAAAAAGAGTGATTTGAGAGGCCATCGAAATTGGTCAAGAGGAGCTTGAGGAATCTGAATTCCTTCTTACCATTCATCAACCGTATTGCTTGAAAGGTATAATCGCTAAACTTTAGTTGTTTATTTTTTATTAAATAGGCAATCAAAAATGTAAACCAAAAATCACATCAAATTCGGGATATGCATATTTACACATGATGTATGATTTTATTTCAATTGTTGAAAAATTTTAAATTTCTGCTACGCTTGCAATCCCGTGATTACGCGAACCCATAATTTCAATAGCAATACTAGGGTTTAAAGGACACTGTATCTTGAAATACTGAACAAAAGAAAGAGAGCATCGAGTGAGTAGGGATAGCCTGGGTTTGTAGTGTGAAACTTTTAGTTTCAATAATTAGGATTTTGGGATTTTACTTCTTGAAATATAGAACATAAGAGAGAGAGTAGTGAGGGGGTGGGGATGGCCTGGGGTTTGTATTGCAAAATATTATGTTGTAATAACTAAGGTTTTTTAAATTCTACATTTTGAAATTCAAAACATGAAAGAAAGAATAGCGAGAGGTTAGGGGTGGCCTGGGTTTGTAGTGTCAAAACATCGATTGAAAAAACTAGTGTTTTTTAATTCTACATCTTGTAATACAGAAGACATGGTAGAGTAGCAAACCGATAGGGGTGGCTTGGGGTTTGTAAGTGAAAATTTTAGTAGCAACAACTAAAGTTGTTTGGATGCAACATCTTGAAATATAGAACAGAAGAGAGAGTAGCGAGAGAGAGGGTTGGCCGAAGGCTTGTTTGTGAAAATTTTAATAATAAAAATTAAGGTTTATGGATCCTAAATCTCAAAAAATAAAATACATGAGAGAGAGTAGAGAGAGGGCGGGGTGGTTTAGCATTTAGTTTGTGAAGAATTTCAGTTGCAATAATTAGGGTTTCTTGGATTCCATATCATGTAATACATAACACAAGGAAGAATAGCCAAGGGTAGGCGTAGCGAGATGTTTGTAGTGTAAAAATTTTAGTGGCAATAACTAGGGTTTTTTTAATTTAACATCTTGAAATACTAAACATAAGATAGAGAGTAGCGAGAGGGTGGGGGTAGCCTAAGTTTTTGTGTGAAAAATTCTATAGCAAAAACTTTGATTTTTTGCAATATACTTCTTGAAAAGAAGGACACAAGAGAGAGAGTAGCGAGAGGGTGCATGTGGCCTGGAGTTTGTAGTGTTAAATTTTCAATAGCAATAACTAAAGTTTTTTGGGTTATGCTTCTTGTAATACAAAACCAATAAGAGAGTAACGAGTTGTGGTTGGCCTGGGGTTCGTAGTGTGAAAATTTTAATTGAAAAATTAAGATTTTTTGAATTCTACATCTTAAAATATAGCACACAAGAGAGAGAGTAATGACAGGGTGGGGGTGTTTTGGTGTTTGCAATGTGAAACATTCAATAGAAATAAATAGGATATTTTGGATTCTTTATCTTTAAATAAAAAACAAAAAAGGAGAATACTGATGGGTAGGGGAGACTGGGGTTTGTATTGTGAAACTTTCAGTGGCAATAATTAGGATTTTTAGATTTTACAGCTTGAAATATAGAACACAAGAGAGAGTAGCGAGTGGAGCATATAGTAACAATTATTCATGTTCGTGCAATCATGCTATTTGTATGCCATAATCCAATAATGTGTATTGATTAGATGCATATGCATGCAATATGTTTATTATTGCCTATGTAGAAGATAATTAGGCATTACAATCCTTTATTCCTTATAAAAATTTCAACCTTGAAATTTGACATACTAAATAATTTCAGATACTTGCTCTGCATTTCTTCTCTTTTCCCATGTGGGCCCTTCTATAGAATGATTTCTCCACAATAATTTAATAAGTTGAATCTTTTTTGATCTCAACTCCTTTTCCTTCCGATCTAGAATTTACACTGGTTTCTCTTCATAAGCTAAATCAGGATTCAATTCTAATGGTTCATAACTCAATACGTAAGAGGGGTTTGAAATGTACATCCTCAACATAGACATATGAAAACATTGTGAACACTAATTAATGATGGAGGTAAAGCCACTCTATAAGCTTTATACCACCAACTCTTTCGAGAATCTCGAATGGGTCGACATACCTTGGGCTTAGTTTTTCTTTCTTTCTAAATCTCGGGACACGTTTCATGGGAGCTACTTTTAAGAACATATGATCCCCAATGGCAAACTATAAATCTTTTCTCCATTTATCTGCATAACTTTTTTATCTACTTTGCGCGATTTTCATTCTCTCTCATATCTTCTCTACTACCTTAGCGGTATGTTGAACTATTTCTGGACTAAGTAGGCTTCATTCTCCAACTTCATCCCAATGAATTGGAGATCTACATTTTCTTCCATACAATGCTTCATAAGGCGCCATTCCAATTGTTGATTGGTAGCTATTATAATAAGTAAACTCCACTAATGGAAGCTTAGCATCCCAACTCCCTTACAAATCTAGTACACAAGCTCTTAACATATTGTCTAATATCTGAATAACTCTATCTGATTGGCCATCACTTTGTTGATGAAATGTTGTACTAAATGCAAGTTTGGTTCCCATAGCACTGTGTAAGCTCTTCCAAATTATAGATGTAAATTAGGATCTCTGTCGGACACTATTGAAACTAGCACTCCAACTAACCTGACTTTCTCTCTATTGAAACTCTCACTTGTGTTCATGTTTTAGGGCTGCCCTAATATTTATGTTTGAATTATTATTGATTTAGTGGCTGTCCTAATGTTTAATATCTTGAATTAGAAGTAGAATATGGAGTATGCATTGTTTCTGAGGTCATATAATTGATATGGAAATGTTTACAAAAGATTGAAAAGTGTATATGATTTTAATTAGAATAGGTTATGTGATTTATTCAAAGGATATTGAAAGGTACATGATTTGATTATGTTAGGCCTTTAACATATTTTATCTTCCAAAGCGATTGACCTTTTCACTGAACACAAAATAGACTTGAAGTAACTTGAAACATTCATTTGTTATATCATAAGAATCATATAATGTTGCTCATGTTTTAATGTGATTGTCATTATTATCAAATGATGTAATGTTTGATGCATTTATGGTTCATGCAGCATGATACTATTAAGAATATAATGAGGTTTTTGAAAAAGAAGTATAGTACTTGATTGATGGTCAGATAGATAGGGGATGTGGGAGGAAACCCCATATTATTTTTGAGGTTGAAACAGCAAGTATGGAAACCTACCGTGTTGTTTCTCTTATTGGCCATCATTATGAATAGGTTTCAAAAACCACGGTCAATCGCTATTAGTTAACTACCACATTTCAAAAGCCCTAAAGAATGATTTATGAATGAAAGTTATTAAATAGAGTAATGCATTCAATCATTTATGTGATTTGCATATACGCTATTTGTTACTACATCAGGTTCACCTTACTGAGCCTTTAGCTCATTTGATTCATGTGATGCAGGTGGAAATGTACAGGTTTAGAGGTTGATTGAGTCTCTAGAGTAGTCGATCAGAGATTTGTACATATGTTATGCTTCGAGCTGTTTTGTTGTCTATTTTGAAAACTCTATTTTTTTTTAAATAAGCCACTCTGTTATGGTTTTTGTAAACAGATGTACTCAGTTTTGGTTTATATATATGGTGTGTCTACAACGAAATGAAACAACAAATGAATTCAAGTTCTTTCTCTGATAGTCAAAAAAGGAATTTTATTAAAACCATAACTCTAGTATTGATGAAAAGTTGACATTTCTTGACTAAACTATGTTAGCTTGTTTAGGTTCTACAGTTAGGTTAAGGGTGTTACAAAAATCATAACTCTAGTATTGATGAAAAGTTAACTTTTAACTGTATTAGTTTGTTTAGGTTTTGCAGTTAGGTTAGGAGGTGTTATAGTAGGTAATGTTCATAGTTTTCATGGACTCACTAGTTTTTATAGAGGTTCGTAAAGGACTTTAGTAGTGTCGTCGCATAGCTTACTGAAGTCATCAAGAAGAATGTTGGATTCAAATGGGGTGATGACCAAGAAAAGGCGTTCCAACTTATCAAGGAGAAATTAACACATGCTCCCTTACTTGGTTTACTTGATTTTACTAAAATGTTTGAAATTGAATGTGATGCTTTAGGTACAGGTATAGGCACAGTTCTTATGCAAGGAGGAAGACCAATTACATATTTTAGTGACAAATTAAGTGGGCAACCTTAAACTACCCTACTTATGAAGAACTATGGTACGAGCATTGGAGACATGGCAACACTACCTTTGGCCTAAATAGTTTGTGATTCACACTAATCATAAGTCTTTAAAGCATTTGAAGGGCTAGCACAAGTTGAACAGGAGGCATGTACGTTGGGTGGAATTCATTGAGACATTTCCATATGTCATCCAATACAAGCAAGGTAAAGAAAACATCATTACAGATGTACTATCTCAATTTTGAGCATATTAAAGAGTTGTATCTTTTGTGAGTTTCGGGCTTGTGAGAAAAATGCAGTGGGTAAGTAAAGTCTCGAGTACAACCTCATGGTCTGTACACACCTCTTTCCATCCCTAATGAACCTTAGATTGATATTTTGATGGACTTTATATTAGGCTTGCCTAGGTCTAAATATGGTAGGGGTTCAATTTTTATGGTTGTGGATAGATTTTCTAAGATGGCACATTTTATTCCATGTCATAAAACTGATGATGCTTCACATGTTGCTGATTTGTTCTTTAGAGAGATTGTAAGATTACATGGCATGCTTAGAACAATTGTTCCGGATAGAGATGCTAAGTTCTTGAGTTACTTTTGGAATATTTTGTGGTGTAAGTTAGGAACTAAGTTGTAGTTTTCTACTACTTGTCACCCACAAAAAAATGGTTAAACTGAAGTAGTGAATAGGACTTTGTCTAGTTTGTTGAGGGCTATTATTAAAAAGAACATCAAGACATGGAAAGAATATTTGCCACATGTTGAGTTTGCTTAGAATCGTACTATTCATTCTACTACTAAGTTTTCACCATTTGAAATTGTGTATGGTTTTAATCCTTTAACTCCATTGGATTTAATGCCACTACCTTTATCTGAGCGTGTTAACTTAGATGGAAAGAAAAAGACTAAATTTGTATGCAGATGCATGAGAAAGCAAGACTTAACATTGAAAGAATGCCGACAGATGATTTTTGAACCTGGAGATTGGGTTTGGTTGCATATGAGAAAAGAAAATTTTCTAACACAAAGGCATTTTCAATTGCTATAGAAGAGATGGTCCTTCACAAATCTTTGAGTGCATCAATGACAATGCATACAAGTTAGATTTTCCAGGTAAGTACAGTGTTAGTGCAACTTTCAATGTTACTGACTTAAGTCCTTTTGATGTAGCTGATGATTTGAGGACAAATATTCTTCAAGATAAAGGGAATGATGAGAGCACGACCAACAAATCACTGATCCTAATCAAGTTCTAATTGGACCGATTACAAAGGTTCGAGCTAAAAGATTCAAAGAAACTTTTAATGGGCTAATGCAGGCCCAAAGATGATGTCCCACCAAGTTGGATATCCATAATTCAAGTATTAGAATAATTTTTGGAAAAGTTTATCATAGACGGTAGCCATTTCGGCGACATTTAATGTCTATTAATTGAGTTGTATGTCTTGCATGACATTTAGATATTTTCTTATTAGATAAATTTGAATTTAAGATATTTATTAGTTACCTTTTCTAGATAGGGTTTGACTTCAAGATTCAAGAACGTTAGTTAGGATGTATTTGGTAGTTTCCTTTTCCTAGTAGGAGATGAATTCAAGGATTTCTTGGGGCTTAATTTTTGTTCCTTTTTCTTGTATTCATAGATCATTCACTTATTGAAATAAACAACTCAGATTTTAGTCATAATTTTGTGAGAGAAAATTCTCTTTGGTTCTTTTAGAACTTTTGAACTTACTGGAGATTTCCGTGGCATTCACCTTTGACTTATCAATCAATCACCTCATAATTGATTGTGGCATCTTTATTATACCAAGGTTCTTCCTTTAATAAAAGCAACAGGTCGCGATTCTATACAAATTCATTCAAGACGACCCTGGAGGCCTTGCTTGAGTCATGAGTTTTTTCTTAATTCTTGGTGTGATTTGTATCACAAAGACTCTAACATGACATTTGTAAAAGTCCCAACATCCCTTATTTCTTCCCATGTAAAAAGTTAAAACAATTTGATATAATTCACAATTCCATGGGAATGAAAGTTACATTTAGTAGAACATTTCATCCACAAAGTGATAGGCATTCAGAGAGAGTTATTTAGATATTAAAGGAAATGTTAAGAGCTTGTGTTCTAGATTTTCAAGGGAGTTGGGGTGCGAAACTTCCATTAGTGGAGTTTACTTATAACAATAGCTACCAATCAATAATTGGAATGGCGCCTAATGAAGCATTGTATGGAAGGAAATATACATCTCCAGTTCATTGGGATGAAGTTGGAGAATGAATTCTGCTTGGTCCAGAAATAGTTCAACATACCACTATGGTAGTGGAGAAGATACGAGAGAGAACGAAGATCATGTAGAGTAAACAGAAAAGTTATGCAAATAAATGGAGCAAAGATCTAGAGTGTGTCGTTGGGGATCATGTGTTCTTAAAAGTAGCTCCCATGAAAGGTGTTGCGAGATTTGGAAAGAAAGGAAAACTTACCAAGGTATGTCGACCTATTTGAGATTCTCGAAAGGGTTGGTGATAAAATTTATAGAGTGGCCTTACTTCTGTCATTGTCTAGTGTTCACAATATTTTCCATGTGTTTATATTGAGGAAGTATATTTCAAACCCCTCTCATGTGTTGAGTTATGAACCATTAGAATTGATAAGAGATTTGGCCTATGAAAAGAAACCAGTGCAAACTATGGAACAAAAGGAAAAGGGGGTGAGAATGAAAAATATTTGACTTGTTAAAGTACTGTGGAGGAATCATTCTATAGAAGAGGCCACGTGGGAAAGAAGATGAAATGCAAAGCAAGTATCCGGAATTATTTGGTATATCAAATTTCAAGAACAATTTTTTTATAAAGAATGAAGGATTGTAATTCTCAATTATCTCCTACTTAACCAATAATAAGCATCTTGCATGAATATGCATCTAATCAATATGCATTATCGAATTATGGCATACAAATAGCATGACTGCACGAACATGAATAATTATTACTATATGCTCCAATTATGCTTTAACATGTATTAGTACATGAAATATGAGTTCAAACTTTTATTTTTTGATTTAACATATTCCTTAAGTGCCTTTTTGCAGTGAAAAACTCAGTATCTAGATTAAGGAATATTGATATGTTGAATGACCATTAAATGAATTATTGGTATTGCTCCATACTTGTTACATTGTAAAGTGATTATTTGGCTAAATATGTACTTGAAATATGTTACATTTGACTAAAAACTAAAAGTATGTAAAATAGTGCAATTTGATTGATAGGTTGACTATTTTGCATAAAATCATTCTAAACCACATTACACTTGATGATAACACCAAAGTATTCATTTTTGTTATCTCCCTAGCCTATAAATGTAGATTTTGGTATGAGAAGACACCAAGCATGATGCAACCAATCATCACCCTCCACTTACCCCCATTTGAAATGTCAAATAAGTCATTTTAGCCATATTTTCTTGTGGAGGCTCCTCAAATATGACCAGCCCTTCTTCTCCAAGTTTCTCCCAAATTTCTACACTCTCATACTCACAAAAATTGAATTCAATCCATAAGAATCCATAGAACACAAACTAGAACAAGTTTCTACCCTTTTAAACTTGAAAACCATTGATTTTGATATATTCCAATCTAATCAAGGTATATTCTTTTTCAATGTTTCTTATATTATGTTTGGAAGTGCCTACAAATGATTGTGAACTATAGCAATTAGTTTGTTTAATTGATGGTTAGAATTAATTTAAGTTGGAATCAAGTTTACTCATGTTAATTTGGATTGTGTGTTGTTTTAGGGGCTGCCCTAATGTTTATGTTTAAATTATTAGTGATTTAGTGGCTGCTCTAATGTTTAATATCTTGAATTAGTAGTAAAATATGGAATATGCATTATTTTTTAGGTTATGTAATTGATATGAAATTATTTACAAAGAATTGAAAAGTGTATATGATTTTAATTAGAATAGATTATGTGATTTATTAAAAGGATATTGAAAGGTATATGATTAGATTATGTTAGGCTTTTAACACAGCCTATCTTTCAAAGGGATTGACCTTTTCACTTAGCACAAAGTGGACTTGAGGTAAGTCGAAACTTTCATTTCCTGTATCATAAGAATCATATAATGTTGTTCATGTTTTAATGTGATTGTCATTATTTGTCAAATGATATAATGTTTAATGCATTTATGGTTTATGAAGCATGATACTATTAAAAATATAATGAGGTTTTTGAAAAGAAAGTATGGTACTTGATTGATGGTCAGGTAGATAAGGGAAGGGACGTGAGAGGGACTGGCGGACCCAACAAATGGTGGCAAATACTTGAGGCTAAAAAACCAGTATAGGAAAGCCACAATGAACGAGACAGAATACAGCTAATACCTAAGGTTGAAAGACCAAGTGTGGAAACCCCGTATTATTCCTCTTATTGGCCAATCATTATCAATATGTTCCGAAAACTATGGTCTATCGCTATAGTTAGGTACCACACTTCAAGGGCCCTAAAGAATGATTTATGAATGAAAGTTATTAAATTGAAATATGCATTCAATCATTTATGTGATTTGCATGTATGTTATTTGTTATCGCATCAGTTTTACCTTACTGAACCATTAGCTCATTAGATTCAATGTGATGTATGTGAAGTTTATATCTTGTTAAATATTACTCATTGTTGAATTCGAAGTTAAAATAGTCAATAGTTGCAATCCATTTTTGTAATGAAGAAAAATCACATAGGTTACGAAATGTGTTAAGTGCTTTATCTTGAAACAAAAATAAGGCACAAGAAAGCATTTTGAGAGATTTTTGACGGAATGAAAATGATATATATAATAGAATCATAATCAAATTGATTGAACATAAAAATCATCAGCAATTAATACCCATAACTGGTAGTTATAATTA
The DNA here is from genome assembly GCA_019321725.1 of Paulownia fortunei. Classification (NCBI taxonomy): domain Eukaryota; kingdom Viridiplantae; phylum Streptophyta; class Magnoliopsida; order Lamiales; family Paulowniaceae; genus Paulownia; species Paulownia fortunei. Next base: position 12,823 of record JAGSPU010000593.1, on the reverse strand, counting down.
CTTTATGTTTCTTTGATATGGTTCAGTGCTAAATATTTGCTATCTTACAATTTGCAATTTAAGACTTTAATTATATTGATAGGTTTGAAATTAAGGATTTCAAATTCATAATAATAAATTCATTAATTTTATTTGGATAATTTAAAAAAATTTGAAAAGTAATCATTATAAAAAGATATATACATATAAAATCAGTTTTTTATTTGAATTTAAATTAAAATATAAGCTATCAAATCTTGAATACCAGACATATATTGGATTCTTTAGTTTTTAGGGTGGTAAAAGGACTTTTAAATTTAAATACAGAAATAAGTATTAGATAATCATACTAATTCTAAATTTAAAGGTAAAGAGATGGATCATTAACACAAAAGAAATATTTACGTATAAAAATTATATTTTCTTATTGGATTCTAAATATATATTGGATTCCTTAGTTTCTAGGGCGGTAAAAGGGCATTCAAATTTATAAATAGAAATAAGTAATAGATAATTTTAATAATTCAAAATTTTAAAGGTAACGAGATGGATAATTAGCACAAATATAAACATAAAAAATTAATTTACTTATTAAATTTTAAATTGAAATATAAGTTATCATATCTTGAGTTCTAGGAATTTATTGGATTCTTTTGGATACACATAAATAAATATGTTTATTCAAATTTAATAAAAACAAAGCAGTTATTATCTAAGGTGGTGAAATGTGGTTTAATTAGGCTATCTAAGTATGCCCGTTTTACTTGGATAACCTCAAAGTTTTTATTTATTATATATTTATTTAATAATCATCCTTCTTGTCCTTTTGTGCAAAAAAATAGAACTGACTACTTAGGCCATGCTTTTCGGAATCTATGATGCAAGAGTACGGATACGATATGCATGGAATACATATATATATATATATATATATATAAATATATAATCTAATTATTTTATAATAAATTAAAGTTTTTTTATTTCTCATACTTTAGCTCTATTTATTTATTTTTTGTTTATTTTCTAAGAGCCATAATTTTTAAATATTGTCAAAATTAATTAAATATTTAATTAAAAACCAATTATTATATAGGGTTAATTGCATAAAATTCCAATGTGTTTTCACAAAAATACAAAAAAATCCCTTGAGTTAATAAAATAGCTTAAGAACCACAAACTTACAAAAAAAACCCATTCCATCACAACTTAATAGTGAGTGTAAAACACGTGCGATTGGTGCAGAAGTGACAGTTTTTTTTTGTTTTTTTTGACACTTTTTTGGGATATAAAATTATTTTAATAACCCCACTACCGAATACAAATAGTTGTAGACACATTTACCCATCCTCATTTTCTTTGAATAAATATTTTTTAGCTATAAATATTTTTCATCAATCGGTAAAAATAAAATAAAAACTATTAAATTTAAATAATGGATACTATGTATTAAATTTTATTTTTAAATTTTGTTCAGAAATAATACTTATTTGCAATAGAAATTTATAAAAACTGAAAATAATTATTTTTAAAATTTGCACCTCCAGAATTTTGTCGCATTCAAGAACTAATCATTCAGCCAACTAGTCAGAAATAGTTTATTCTCCTTATCTTGGAGAAGACTACATCACTCATCCTCTTGAAAGGTTTTGTGTTTTCACTGGTGATAATGATGGACAGACACTAGATGAAACATTGCATGCATTTTGTAGGAGTCTGCTTTCAGCTATTGAACTCTTATAGTTATGTATGTAACTTTATTTGTCACATCATGGATTCTTTGTATTACAACAATTGTGTTTATTAGCATAAGGGGTTTTGTGTACTTTTACCAAGAACCTATTATATAGGTTTATAATCCTAAAAGATATTTTATTTTCAGTGATAATTTTGTTGAACACATAGAAAATAATGGACTAGTATGACCATTTTTGGGTTAGTTCATTATTAGATCCAAGTACGATGATTGGAAATAGGTCAGAGAACATGCCACGTCGAGTCTAATTTAAAGAAAAAATAGTAATAAAAATATAATGACTCATTTCGCTTAATTAAAAGAATTAATTTAAAAAATAATAGTAATATCACACACACAGTTGTAATAAAAGTCCAGATATAACATAAATGTTTAAAGACTAATGAAAAACATTGTAAACAAATATCTTCAATTAATGAAACAAATTAATTCCCACCAAAATCAAATATACTTTTGTGCGATTTTAGATAGACAAAATCATTTTAGATAGATGATGAACAATTCTTTTTAAGCCAAGGCCATAATTTTACTTGTGCATTATTCTAGGGTTAATTCCACTTTACCCTCTTACTTTTGATGAGTATCACTTTACGTCCTTCTACTCTCATTGTATCACTTTAATCCCTTGCACTCTAAAAATATTAACCAAATTACCCTTACTTATTATTTGGAGTAAAATTACTTTAAAACATTCTAAAATTAATAGACTTATATTTATATTCTAATAATTTTTTCAACTTAATTAATAACACTTAACATTAAATTCATTTAAAATTTTATTATACTTAAATTTTAGTAGTCATTTTTTAACTTAATATAGTTCCTATTACTATATAGTCAGATATTTTTTATTAATTAATACACTTCATTTATAATTTTTTTACTCATTAAAAACTAAAAAATATATAATATGTCTATAAATAATATTTAATAAATACATAAGATATTAGTAATAAATTTTGAATTATAATATAGTTATCATAAGTTCATAAAAACTATATTAAATTAAAAAATAATCTTTATAATTAAGTATTAGTAATAAAATTCAATACTAAAATGAATATATTTTTTTAAATTGAACATAGTATCTAGTAAATTATGATAATTCAACTATATATAATTTATTTAATAGTATTGAATTAAATCTAAAAATGACCTTTTTATTTCAACATTTTATTTTATTTTATTTTGATATTTCCATTCATAATGAGAAATTTAATACTAATATTTTACATATTTAACAAAATATTTTTAAAAAATATGTTATATTTTTTTATATTTATGATGAGTAGATTTTTTTTAAGTAAAACATATTAGCTAATAAAAAATATCATACGACATAGAAATTTAATAAAAACTATGTTAATAAAAAAAATAGCTATTAAATTTTATGCACAATTGAATTTTAAATTAATGTAATAAGTGTTAATTGATTAAGTTAAAAAATTATTAGAATATAAATAGAAGTCTATTAATTTTAGAATGTTTTAAAGTAATTTATAGTTAAGGGTAATTTGGTTAATATTTTAAAAAATAGTGAGACAATGAGAGTATAATGGGGTAAAATGAGATATAATGAGAGTATAAGCTGACAAAGTGAGACAATTATAATACAAGGGGATAAAGTGATATCCAAAAAAAATTGAAGTGGGTAAAGTGAAATTAACCCTTATTTCTATAATTGTAACTTATAATAGTTGGCCCTCTGTAGTGTGGTGTATGTGTTAGTTAGTTCATATGTACACATGTCATTTTTGGCTGTTTAGAAATGTTTTGGTTATTTTTTACTTGTATACATGATTTTAGTTATTTAGAAGCATAATTGTCATATAGCACGTTTACATGATATTGTAGTGAGCATTTTAGTCACTTTACTTCACTTACTCAATTTTGTTGTCTAGGGATGTTTTGATAATTTTATTTGTTTATTTGAATATTTTTGTCTTTTAAGGACATCTTAATCATTTTGCTTTCTCATATGTGATTAGAGAGATAATTAAAATAGAAAAAAAATTATGAAACAATTTTTTTAAAGTATTAAATTTCAATTTAATGTTTGGGTTGGACCCAAAATAACCTAACTTGATCCCATTTTGGACTCCAATGGCAAAACTCACCTAGATCCAAGCCATTTATACCTATCTACAAAATTTTATCACCCAACAGAATCCAAAACTAGTTGGTCCGAATTAGCTAATAGGTCCAAAACTATTTTGTATTTTTTTATGAAAAGTTATAACTTTGTTTCGAATCACATTCCAAATGATTTTTAGATAAAGAAGTCAGTGTAAAATTATTAAGTGTTTGGTGGTTAATATTGAATGGACTTTTGGAATAAATTGTATCCTTAAATGTTCATTCTAAAGCAGTGAGAATTTGTGACTTTTCAAAACTCATTTCCTACACTTTCATATGAAGAATGGACATTTCTAGCATTTTCATGTGTAGAAATGAACTTTGTGTTTCAAAGCACTTGTTGACATGAGTTTTCACCAAATACATCGTGGTAATATCAACTGACTTCTCAAGAAAGCATTTAATAAAAAGTTTATTTTTTAGATAGACTTTTATTTCAAAAGTCATTCCAAAACTTAATTTGAATTCAAATGTAAGGACCGAATTGGGGAGTTTATCGTGTTTCTCTTAATTTTTAAATGTACATTAGTTTATATTATCAATCATATTACATAAAAATTTGTATGCATTGGGCTGTGTTTAGATATTGTTTCTTAGACTTATATGCTCCTACTCTTGGTTAATTGATTTCCACTTTTAGTGGTTTGTTAATTTTAAAGGTTTACTCTAAATTAAATATGTATAAAAGTTTTATCGTATTTTAAAGAGTAGCGCATTGGAAGTTACTTGGCTTCTATGGTTAAGAGTAACATGATTTTTGTATAAACAAGCTAGTGGCAACATTAGTATTTTGCAAGCAAGACAGATTGTGTTTGTCAAATCCTTTTATATTTATCCAATTACTTTCCTGAGCTGAAGGTTACTTGGCTTCAACGGTCAAAGAGTAACATAAATTTTGTATAAACTAGTTTGTGGTAGCATATTTTATTTTGCCTTAGATTGTGTTTGTCAAGTCTCCTTTTGTGTCTCTCTTATTACTTCCCTCAGGTCTAATAGTTATATGAAATGTAATTATTGGTTATATGTTGCGTTTCTCATGACAAATACATGTACTAGTAGGTACATAATTTGTAATGACCTTACACATTGTTTTAATGCTATATTTTGTATAGTTATTATTGATTTGTTTTTTTTTTTTCATGAAATCTGCAGTATCAAAGGATGAAATTTTGAAGAAAGAGTCAATCTTGCATGTGGCATTACAACTTCAAGCCAATTGGGTTTATTGCATTTTATTGGAGAAGCAATACCTTGGAAATCTTCAAGGATGGCAATGCAAGCTGATAGAGATGCCTGAGATTAGTTAGGATAGGCAATGGCATCATCTTGATTCCTAAGAAAATGTGGCTTCAAGTTATGAGGAGTTAGATGATCCTCCTTAAGGTATTGATCACACCATAAGAGTTAATTTTGATGTTGGATCCGAGAGGGGCATCTATAGAAGTTTCTGCCCGAATTTATGGTGTATGGTATGCACAGGCTTGGAGTATTGCCCCCTCTATGCTACTTTCTGGATATTGAAGTAACTCGTTCTCTTAAAAACTATCTTCTTTCACAATCCAAGTACATAATTATTATCCTTGAACGTGCCCGCCTTACTGATACTAGAACTGTTGATACTCCTCTTGAACTTAATGTTCAATATTCTTCCTCAGATGGGACATCTTTAACTAACCTTGTATTTTATTGTTTTATTGTTGGGAGCTTGGTTTATCACATTACTACACATCCGGATATTGCCTATCCTGTTCACATATCAATCAGTTTGTTATTTCTCCTACTACAGTTTATTGGACTGTTGTTCTTTATATTTTGTGCTAGCTTCATAGCACACTCTTTTAGAGCTTTTTATTTTCGTCCACATATTCTTTAAAGTTGCACACATATTTTGATGCTAATTGGGCTAGTGGTCCAACAAACAACAAATCTACCACTGGCTTTGGTATTTTTCTCAGGGATTCTCTTATTTCTTAGAAGAGTAAGAAACAAAGTGTTATTTCTCAATAGAAACAAAGTGTTATTTCTCAATCTTCCACATAAGCTGAGTATTACGTAATGGCCTCTATTATCACTAAGATAGTTTAGCTACAATGGTTACTTGTAGATATGGGTATTTCCCTCTCTAATCTCACTCCTATGCATTGTGACAATAAGAGTGCTATATAGATTGCTCACAATTCGGTCTTTTATGAGAGAACTAAGCATATTGAAATTGATTGCTATCTCACTCATCACCACCTTCAGCATGACACTCTTAGCTTGTTCTTCATCTCGTTGTGAATGTTGCAAGAGATAATTATTTTAACAATATTTCTATAAATCAATTTCTATGTTTTCAATGTAGTATTTAAATATCTAATTTGAAATACAATGAACAAAAAATCACATATGAGGATGAGAATAGATTATATAATGCATTTTATTTTTAATTTAATTACAAGGGTACTGGAAGTAGAAGTAACAAATGCAAGAACATAAAATATTTCTAACTTTGTACTTGTGTTTTTTTTAAAGAAGGATACCGACCTTTGAGGTGACTCGAATCCATGACTAACTAAGTCGTAAGCATACGTTATTTACCAACATGCTACTTGTCATCTCTGTACCTATGCTTAAACGAAAGGAATTAATGACATAAAATGATATTTTAATACTGGGGAAGTTTAAAACCCAATTATACAAAATTATATTAATTCATGGAGAAATGACTATGTCTGAAATAAGTCAAAACTATTAAATATGTTTATTTTTGAATTCATTGTAAAATAACTCCTTTTAAATTTGTAGTTATCCACAAACTACAAACTGAAGTTGTTTCACCAATACTTACTCTAAGGACTTATAAGACTTAGAAACTTTTACATTGGTTAAAATTTCCAGCCCTTAATTATGTATGGTAAAACCACGTAATGGAGCTTCTAAGTGTGTATACAAACTAATGTTGATGCTCTATAATCTTATCAATTGATTTTATTAACAAACAAATCAGATCCACCTTTGAATACTTCTATGATAAATACTTTCAAGTAAATGCTCAATTAATTAATAAGTGAATATGTAAGTCAAAAAATTTGTTGTGAAAATATTACACTTCCAAAATTTTCCTGAAGACCATATTTCAAATTTCAAATATGTGAAATGAATGTTATGTTGTCTTGCATTTAAAATCCTCATAGGTGAATAATATGCTAACAGATTTTGACTAAAATTTGCACAATAAATAAATTCCAAATCTCAAGATTAAAATTTACACAACAAATAAATTCCTAATGCTGAGATTTGAAGGTTAATAATCATAAAAATTCATATTAGCACCACGTTGTCTACAAAATTTGTTATGAATTGTTCTAAGGACATAAGTTTATAATTTCAACCGCAACAATTTTTTATAGGAAAGTGCTTGATTTGTGCATTAGGAATTTGATATAAGTGAGTATTGATTTGGGCCAAATGCAAAGAATAATGGGACTAGTTTGGATTTATGTATGAGATTGATAAAATTAACTGAATAAAGTAGGATTGCACTATTTATGGATATTGTAATATATTTAAAAATATATTTAGATTGTAGGATTAAAATTTTAAAAATTTAGCTAGGATTAAAATATTGCATTTGGATTTGATGATTAAATGAGTTATTAAATTGAAATATCCAATTTGCCCATTTGAAGATATGGACAATAAAACACATAAATATCAGCCCAAATGCAGAAAATAGGTTTATCCATTTATATTGCTAGATTTTCTTCTCAAAAAACCTCCATTTTGTTGTATATTTTACAACAACTCAACAACTCCATAAAATGAGTCTTGTCACAAGCTCATCAATATTGAAATTGGCAAATAAATTCAACTCTAACCAAACATCACATGTCACTCAAAAATATGGAATATGTCATCTTTCGTTTCTTTATCATTTATAGTCTGTCATTTGGTAAAACATATCAAATTCACACCAGCAATACCTATACAGAAAAAAAGAATCAAAGGGAAAAATTGGTTCTTGAACCAAAAAAATGAAAAAAAAAATCCTATTTTCTTGTTTATCATGATAAAAATGTGTCATTAATAACTTGTGAATGTTTGCAGGAGAAAGGAATTATCAGTTGCCACTTCTAATTGCTATAGAAAGTTCAATTTACCAATATTTTTATAATCGGATCGGTCATCAAATCGATCTTGTTAATAATTAGCGGTCTTATTATCAAATCGATCTCTAATTTCTGATTGAACCGATTGAACTGGTCAATCCATAAGGTTATAATTTCAACCGCAACAATTTTTTATAGGAAAGTGCTTGATTTGTGCATTAGGAATTTGATATAAGTGAGTATTGATTTGGGCCAAATGCAAAGAATAATGGGACTAGTTTGGATTTATGTATGAGATTGATAAAATTAACTGAATAAAGTAGGATTGCACTATTTATGGATATTGTAATATATTTAAAAATATATTTAGATTGTAGGATTAAAATTTTAAAAATTTAGCTAGGATTAAAATATTGCATTTGGATTTGATGATTAAATGAGTTATTAAATTGAAATATCCAATTTGCCCATTTGAAGATATGGACAATAAAACACATAAATATCAGCCCAAATGCAGAAAATAGGTTTATCCATTTATATTGCTAGATTTTCTTCTCAAAAAACCTCCATTTTGTTGTATATTTTACAACAACTCAACAACTCCATAAAATGAGTCTTGTCACAAGCTCATCAATATTGAAATTGGCAAATAAATTCAACTCTAACCAAACATCACATGTCACTCAAAAATATGGAATATGTCATCTTTCGTTTCTTTATCATTTATAGTCTGTCATTTGGTAAAACATATCAAATTCACACCAGCAATACCTATACAGAAAAAAAGAATCAAAGGGAAAAATTGGTTCTTGAACCAAAAAAATGAAAAAAAAAATCCTATTTTCTTGTTTATCATGATAAAAATGTGTCATTAATAACTTGTGAATGTTTGCAGGAGAAAGGAATTATCAGTTGCCACTTCTAATTGCTATAGAAAGTTCAATTTACCAATATTTTTATAATCGGATCGGTCATCAAATCGATCTTGTTAATAATTAGCGGTCTTATTATCAAATCGACCTCTAATTTCTGATTGAACCGATTGAACTGGTCAATCCACTTCGATTTTGATAACATTGCTATTTACTATAACTGGCCAAAAAAATTGAAAATTTTCTTTGAATATGCATTAGTGGCCCGAAAAGGAGGTGGACGAAAACAATTGTGCAGTCGGCAAAGTTTTATTCAGTGACAATGGTCTGACAGGATGCCACTGCAAGGACAGTAGCAAAAAAAATTTGAGTTGAAGGAGATTTAAAATTTAAAAGATTAGGGCTAACAATACATCATGAAATTGAATATTCAACATTTTATATGCATATAACTGTAATACCATTCAAATATAAGAACGTTTTGGTAACAATAATTCGTTCTTCACTGGCACAAGTGTAATTTCTCAAATGGTGCACTCCAAGCCAATTTTGGATTACACAATCTTAGCCTTGGGCTGGTGATTATTTGTCCTTCAATTAAATGATAGTGAACAGGCCCTCAATAACTCTAAGTGAGGTATACTAATTGCTTGACCATGGTGGATCCAATTGTTATTCCAATCACATACAACAAACAAAATGAGGCCTAGGAGTATGGGTGCGATTGATAATTATTGGTTAACATTGAAATTTAAGTAGATGAATAGGGGCATTTATGATATTTGGTTTTCAATCAGCCCATAAACTGATACCCACTTTAGAAATATCAGTGGGATATCAAAACCTTCTAGTAACCAGATGGCCAATGTGTTCTATTGCACAAATTCTATTTCACAAAACCATATTTTATCTCGTCTCTTAGTGGCATATGCTCTCACCCTCCTTTTGATCCCCATTTCTCTCATTCCCCTTCCCCATATTTATCTTTTGTATAAGCTTTTCCAATTAGGGTTAGGGTTTGAATTTGCTGAGCAATGGGAAAAGCCGAAGATTGTGTAAAAAGGCATTTACGTGTAATTAGGTGTAGTGGGTGATTGCACCATAAAGTGTCTTACGATAGGTGATGGTGTGGTTGGCAAGCCCTGTCCCTTGATTTCCTACACCAGCAACATCTTCCCCACGGTCTCATATTTTTTTTCCTTGTTACTGCTTTCTTTAATTTTACATTATGACGTTTTGAAATTAGTTGTTGGATTTGAATTTTCCCCTTTTTTTCTTTTCTTTTTATTCTTGAGCAATATGTGAAATTGAAAACGAAAAGACATGCTTTATTGATGATTATGAAATTGCATTAGGATAATTGGTGATATTATCAAGGGAAAAGCAAATGAAAGAAGGAAAAATATGTTTAAAGATGCCTTTTTGCTCCCCATTATTACTGTTGTGTTGGGCTCTTATGTGTTCTTGATGAATTTAATGAAATTGAGAAGTGTTATGAGAAAACAAACATTATTCGATCTGATTTTAGTGATTTATTTCATATTAGAATTTTTATGCCAATCACACTTAAGAAAGAGAATAGTACGACATCCGAGGGAATTTTCTTTAATTAATGTGTTATGTAACCTTATTTTCAAAATAATTTTGAAGATTGACAGGTTTTCTATATTTGTCCGTCAATGATGAGATAATTGATTTGTTATTTTTGTGTTGATATTAATAAGTTTCCCATTTCACAAGATTTCTATAAAATGGATCAATGTAATTTTTCTAATTTATATTTTAGATTTTAGGAACTTCAATATTTTGTTGTTACTAGTTATAGTTTGGTGATGATTATAATGTTTCTCGCCTTCAACAGTATTGTTATTTTTTTTTGTTGATTTCTGTTTCCAATGTTCCCAACACAGTTCTGTTACGTACTAAATATACATCATGTGTTTTGTCTAAATCATGATAAGAATTCACTACCTGTGCGATTGCCATGTCTCTCCACACCTTATATGGAATGCCAATCAAAGTAACACAATCTAGAATTTTTGTTTTGTTACATATTCGTAATGAAACTAATTTTTTTTTCTTTATGTCATAAACTTATGTGTGGAGTATGTTGTATCACTTGGGAATAGGGATGCACTTATTTTTTACATCATTCGAAGTTGGTTTGTATCTGATGTGATGTTATATTCTCTTATTTTTTCAAATATAATTTGTCAACTATTTTAACATTTTTATTTGTTTTTATGAATGAAATAGGATTATTTGCCTACTTATTTGATAATTTTGGTGCAAATGTGGTCGTCAATGGAAGCCTTGTTAACCTAGGCCTTTTACGATATTGCTGGTAATTAATAGAAATATATTTCTTGACATCTATACTTTCAAAGATGTTATACATGCACCCATATGAATAAATTTATTCATGTGTCATCTTTATATATTTCTGTTATAATTTATGAACTTATGGTTTTCATTTTATATAATAGACATGAGGATTACAACAGATTAAGACCTATGGGTTATTATGGAGTTGATGTTTTCTTTCTTACATTTTCTCTCATTAGCAAGGCAAGCTTTGAAAATGATTTCAAGAAGGTAAGGATTTGATTGCTCGTAGAAGATTACTTTTATTTTTTTCCTTTTCTGCTTTCCACTTTTACTTGTGACAATATCTTTTATATTGATGATTATCTTTTGGTCAGACTCATATTTTTCCAGTATATTCCAGAGTTGAAGCATTATGCCCTTCCAGTGTATTCCAGAATTGAACCATTATGCCCCTGGTGTCCCTATAGTTCTTTTTGGACAAAACCTGGTAAGATATTTGATTTCGGTTTGTCCATGGATGGCATTTCAGTCTTCTTCCTGTATCATAACTTCTATTTTTTTAGTTTGCCCTAAGTGCCAAAAACTATGTCAATTACATTGCTAATTTGTAAGGCTGAATGCAGAGTTTTGCCTTTTCCTAAGATTTTAACTTTGTTTCTTTTTTACTTTTAAATATTACAATAGGCTAAGATGCCCAAATATCATATATTAAACTAGAATTATCATTTCTTGTCCCAATGTCCTCTGTGGTCTTATAGTTATCAGAAAGCACTCATGAGTGCAAACTTGAGCTTCGACCGCAACTGCATCAGATATGTTCGCATTTTAATTTGAGGATTTGCTAGTATTTTTCTCTTAATAAATAAATGAATGTTCCAGAACATAAGGATAAAATTGAAGATGGCAATAGAGTTCTTATACAAAAATTCCTATCCCAATTGACTCAGCAGCTTGAAGTCTTGCATAAAGCTATAGCATCTTCAACCATACTGCATTCATTTATATCTACAAAGACTGAGGTATAGTCCATATATATGTATAGTAAATACTGCTGTGATACTAAGTCTATAGTCAACAAACTTTCTCGTCTGTTGCACTTGTAGGCTACTGAAGAGCTTCGAGGTTGGGTAGAAAAAAGGTTATTTTACAAATGCATTGTTTGATTTTGAAGAAAGACATAGGTGGGAAAATGCAATAATAAAAGAAAAGGAATTTCTGCTATCGAAACTTCTTAAGTTTGGTAGGTGTTATCTTTGGCATACTTCCTTCCCCTCAAATTAATTTCACATTAATTAATCTCCTCTTGCAAACAGAAATGGGCATTGTCATATGTACCATTATTACCAAAATTCGAGTCCATATCTGCTTTTGTTCTTGTATTTTAACTTTTCACTTTTGGATTTTATCTTTGCAATTTCCATTTATTGACTATTCAAGTACGTAAGTAATATCCATTGGAATTTTCATAATCATCAAAATTTCACCAAAACAAAATCCATATCCAAAAACACACACACACACACACAAAAGAGAGAGAAGAAAGAAACAAGTGAATAGTTTAGATTTTTCTGCATATAAAAAAGGACAGTAATAGCCACATTTCATGGCATTTTGTTCTTGTCCCTTTTCCTATCCCAATTGACTCAGCAGCTTGAAGTCTTGCA
>JAGSPU010000574.1:0-29238 GCA_019321725.1 Paulownia fortunei | reverse complement strand
CACTTCAAGGGCCCTAAAGAATGATTTATGAATGAAAATTATTAAATAGAATATTGCATTTAATGATTTATGAGATGTGCATATATGTTATTTGTTATTGCATCAGTTTCACCTTACTGAGCCTTTAGCTCATTAGATTCATGTGATGCAGGTGGAAATGTACAGGTTTAGAGGTTGACTAGTCTCTAGAGCGGCCGGACAGAGATTTGTTCATATGCCATGCTTCAACATGTTTTGTAGTTTATTTTGAAAACTCTGTTTTGTTTTTAATAAGCCGCTCTGTTATGGTTTTGTAAACAGATGTACTCAGTTTTGATATATATATATGGTGTGTTAAAAATGATTCAAGTTCTTTCTCTTATAGCTAAGAATGGGAACTTTTATTAAAAACCATAACTCTAGTAAAGATGAAAAATTAACATTTCTTGACTTAACTGTATCAGTTTGTTTAGGCTCTGCAGTTAGGTTAAGGGGTGTTACACATAGGAGATTCACTTATTCATCTAAATAGTGACGGATCATTTGTGTCCACTCATTAACCTCCATACATGAAGATGCTACACCCAACGTAAACCTTTTGTGATTGTCATGTAATTGAAAAATATATCAAAGTGCAACATTCATGCACAAGGTTACCATGGTGCCTCAAGTTTAAGAACTAATTATTGCACTATCGTAATGAGGAATTCCCATTCAATAATAGAATATTTTCAATGGAAATTTTTTAGTGGGGTAGTTCAGTGTACTTGTTTTCCAATAAGGACCCGCATACATATACTAGTGTCTCCACACCAATGTCCATGAAATGAGACATCCTCCTTTCAAGCCTGCATCATATGCACAAGTCTCGACGAGATTAATGATGTCCCATCTCATTGATCCTTAACTTGAATGTTTTAAGACCACAGCCTTAGAGACATATTTCACGATCAACATCATATGTGCGACCATGTTGTTCATAGAATATTATACAAACCGCAACTGCATGGTGTCAAGTTTTAAAAAATCAGTGAGCTAAGTATCATATCTATAAGGATTGTAATCAAAAATTGCATCAAGTACCATGGTTAGATAGTCCCAATTTTATCTAAAAAGTTGAGTGATGATTGGTAAACAAAGTAAAGTAAGATAAAAAAAGGAAAGACAAGAGTGGAGTTCTTAGAACCAATACAACAAACACCTTATGAGCAATAAAATCTAGAGGAATGATTCACCTAATTTTTACTTATGTTCTTCCTTTCAAAACATATCAATTCAAGCCAAAAACACATGTTAGTTAAGAATTCCTAAGCTCATCAATTCCATCTCTCGAGTGCTAAATTGACTATGAGTTCCAACATGAATTTCAATATCTCTATAAAAATTCAAGAATAAAGCTCTACAAAAGTTCAATGAATTCTTCTTCTAAACTTCAAAGCTTTTATAAGCTTCTCAACTCTATGATTCCTAGGTTGTGTTATCCTTATGATCATGTATAATTTTTTCTCGCTTGAGTATTGAATCTCATGTATCAAACAATTTCAATTAATGGTCAAATAATTAGTATGCAATACTAAATAAGATAACACAAATAAGATGAATAACTTGAACTAATATTGATTGTAATTCAAAACATACGATCAAAAAATGTTATATCAACCTCTAGAAAGAAAAGTTTAGTTCAACATAGATGAATATAACTTCAAGAAATATATAAGAAAGAACAAGGAAATTGTTCACCAAATTGTGAAGTTAGAGGAATGGTTGAAGCTCTCCTTGTCTACAAGAATAACTTCTTGTCTCCAAGAATAAATGGCCCTTATTTCCAAGAACCCAATGCCTCCCTTGGTTCCAAAAAATTAATCCCCCCTTGTTTGATGCCAATCTTCTCTTTTTAAATTTCTCAAGATGATTCCTTCCTTTCTCCTTTAAGAGTCTTCCAAAAAGACCCTAAACTTCTTCCCTTTTCTTAGCTTTCCCCACATTTTCCTCTCTTTTTTCTCCATGGTTTTTGGCCAAAAGAATCCCCAATTTTATCTTTTGAGTTATTTTTTCAAATTCTCCAAAAATAAGTCCAAAATCAAACTTAAAAATTGAGTTTTAAAGTTTTCGCAAATTGGGCCCGCAACTCTGAATTCAGGGGTCGTGGCCCCAAACTATCTGTCAGAGCACAGATTGAACTGGCATCGCGGCTCTAAATTCAGGTGCCATCGTGCCAAAAAATCTATCCTCTTGGCACCACAACCCTAATTTCTAGTGTCATGACGCCAAACAATATGTCCTCTTCGTGTCGCGGCTCTGAGTTTTGGCGCCACGGCTTTAATTGGTCTGACTATTCTTCTTGCAAGATATTTTTGAGCTCTTTTAATTTGAATTAGCTTTTTATTCCTCTAATGAATTGTAGCTCAATATCATGGCTTTCCATAGACACTTGAATCAACTAGATATGATATATGTGGAGAAAGATATGACTAAAATACTAAGATGTGTCATACTGAAAAGTTTTAGTCTAATACTGACTCTTAAACTCAATTTTCCTCATTGAAATAAAAAGAACAAGATTTTATGGTAAACATAAAAGTTGTAGATTTATCTCTTGATTCTTCAATAGATCAAGAATCAAGTTAATATGGTATTGGGGAAAAGATATATAATTGAAATACGAAAACTGCCATCAGTAGTACCACAATGCGGATTCTTCAAAATTTCAACCAAGTTTCTGTTTCTTTCTATTTTTTCTCCTTTTGTCATTACCTACAAGATTTCAAACTAAATACATAAAAATTAATATAAACACTTGAAACAAAGCAAATGTTAATCAAAAGGCATATGAATTATTGGTATAAAACCAACTTATCAAATACCCCCAAACTTGAAGATTTTTTTGTCCTTAAGCGTCAAACATGAATTCTCAATAGCAACCCCTCTATGAATAAGGTAACCAAAGTCAAGAAAGTTTTTTCTAACATCTTATCTCAAAAGATTAGAAAAATATATCAAGTTTATATGTTAACCTGCATATTGGTTTCACTTAACTTCGTGGTCTTGTGTGTGTGAGTGTGAAAATAGTAGTTTATCAACTTTCATTTATCATGTGGATAAGTTTATAAAGCCAACTACTCCTATTTGATCCACTTTTGAAGTGCTTACCAAACTCCATAGGCTTATTTTTCATACTAATCTCTATTAGTGTAGATAGATCATAGTATCAAAGATCAAAAGGACTTTAAAAGCTTGTATTGTGCGGCTTGGGTAATGGTGGAAAAATATGAAAAGTTGTAGCTAAAAATTATCCATGTTACACAATCATATTAAAACTTTTATGAATGAGCACCAACTTCTTCATCAATCCCTTCATTTTTCTTTATTGAACATCCCATTTTTTTATCTTGGATTACCCCCAAACTTATTTATTTTGTTGTATGCAACGGGGGTCTATTTATTTTAAAAAGTTCAAATCATACACTTCAATTCATAATCTCTTTATTTTCATCCTTTTCAATCTTTTCTTCTCTTTATTTTTATTTTTTTTTAATACAACAATTTATTTAAGAATGATTGTGTAAATAATAAGAAAAATGGTCAAAAATTGAAATTTTTTGTAAAACTCAATAATGTGTATGTGGTGTCCAAAGATTATTTCAATAGGCTCAAGAGGGGACACTAGGGAATTATTCAAATATAGGTTAGTTTCAAAGGCTCAAACGGTCTAAAAATGCCCTAAATTATCTCCCTAATGCTACGCCACCTATGATTTCGCCTCAACTAGTGATCAAACAAGTTCTAGATGTTGGTGGATCATTTAGAAAACAATTAGACCTTATAAATTATCTCTAAACAATCAAATGTAACTCAACAAACTACTTAGTGCATCAAGATTCACAAGACCTTATAAAGTAAATAAAACTATTTTTTTATGTTTAGATATGTAAACAATGTACATATTCTAATATTCACTTTTTTTTTTCACACATACACATAGTTCATCACTAAACTTAACAATCAGTAAACTAAACAAGTCAATGAACTAAACACAACAAGCTACAAACAAACATTAAACGTCTCAACCAACAAGCAATTATCCTAAACTCCTGAACTCCCACCTAAACTTAATATCAACATTGTTCTCAATAATTGATAGAATTGTAAAACAAGAGGACTTTTCTGAAAATGGGTGGTGTTCGGTCCTGGGTGGGAGGGGCATCATCTGACGAAGATGATGAATATACAAGAAGGACTAAAGGTTTTCTTTCAGATTTAAAACCCTGCTGTACATGCATGTCACGACATGCTCCTTTTTTTTTTAGCCTTTAACTTGTAAAAATGAGTCAAATATCAAGGAACAATCATTATGATACGAAACAACACAAGAATGACATGAAATAAAACAACACACACAAAAATAAGAAAAGAGAGCTTGGGTTTCTTCCCAAGAAGCGCTTTATTTAAAGTTTTTAGCTAGACCGAAATCGAATACCCTATATTTCTCCAAGTAAAAGATTAGACAACTTTCAAATTTCATTTCCGTAATTATGTTTCATCCTTTATCTATTGATATGAAATAATATGTCATCCTTACCTTTGAGCTAAATCGCCCCAAATAGAAATATCTTTTTGACAATAAAGGGACCGGACCATCTAGATTTTAATTTTTTTGGAAAAAGTTTTAATCAAGAATTGAAAAGTAACACAAGTTGTCCGGATTGAAATTCCCTTCTCAAGATCATTTTGTCATGCCATTGTTTTGTTCTTTCCTTATAGATTTTAGCATTTTCATAGGCATCAAGCCTAAATTCCTCCATTTCATTGAGTTGCAACAATCTTTTTTCTCCAATTGCCTTTGTATCAAAATTTAATTATTGCATAACCCAATATGCTCTTTGTTTTAGCTCAACAAAGAGGCGATAAGCTTTTCCAGAAACTAATTGATAAGGAGACATACTATAGGAGTTTTATATGCTGTGCGGTATGCCCACAAGGCACCATCAAGCTTATGTGCCCAATCCTTTCGATTAATGCTTACCGTTTTCTCAAGGATTTGCTTCACTTCCTGATTTAAGATTTTGGTTTGTCCATTTGATTGAGGATGGTATCCAAGAGCTACCTTGTGTCTTATACCATACTTAGCCAAAAGGTTATTAAACATTTTATTGCAAAAATGAGAATATTCATCACTTATAATTGCTCTAGGTGTGTCGAAATAAGTGAAAATATGTTTGTGCAAGAATTTAAGCACTACTTTGGCATCATTAATAGGTGTGGCAATTGCTTCTATCCACTTGGAGACATAATCTACAGAAGCAAAATGTATGATCGGCCATTTGATGGAGGAAATGGTCCCATGAAGTCAATTCCTCAAACATCAAAAAGTTCAACTTCCATTATGTTAGTCAAATGAAGCTCATGGAGTCTAGTAATTATTCCAACCCTTTAACAATGGTCACATGTCTGCATAAAAATATAACAATCCTTAAATAAATTTGGCAAATAAAAATTGGATTGCAATACCTTAGAAGCTGTCATTGTAGATCCAAAATGACCACCACATGGGGATGAATGACAGTGCTTTAGAATTTCATTTGTTTTTTCCATTGGAATGTATCTCTGAACCACAAAATCTGGATATCTTTTGAAGAGTAAGTGATAATCCTATAGATATGATTTTCAAATCATGTAAGAATTTTTTTCTTTTGAGATATCTGAGGTCCAAGGGCAATAATCTACCTACAAGATAATTTTCAAAATCTACATACCAAGGTAAATTATCTTTGATTGTCAAAATTAACTCATTTGGGAAAAAATCTTTAATTGACCCTTCAAAGTTCTCATTTGTCAGCTTCAACCTCGATAAGTGATCACCCACCACATTTTCACTTCCCTTCTTATCTTTGATTTCAAGATCAAATTCTTGAAGAATAATTATCCACCGAATTAGTCTTGGTATTACAAAGAGGTACCTAGTAGTAGCATGATCGGTATACACTATCACCTTAGTACCTACAAGATAAGCACGAAATTTATCAAATGCAAAAATAATGGCTAACAACTCTTTTTCAGCGATGATGTAATTTTGTTGGGTATCATCAAGTGTTCGGCTTGCATAGTAAATGGCCCTGAAAATTCTATCTCTTCTTTGTCCTAACACCGCTCCAACTGCATAATCACTAACATCACACATAAGCTCAAATGGTTGGGTCTAATTTGGTACCACAATAATAGGAGTTGAAATGAGAGCCTTCTTGATGTGATCAAAGGCTTATAGGAAATCAACATTAAAATCAAATAGCTTATCTTTTTCCAAAAGGTTGCGCAAAGATTTTACAATTTTTGAAAAATCTTTAATGAATCTTCTATAAAATCTAGTATGTCCTAAAAAACTACGAATAACTTTCACATTGATTGGTGGTGGAAGTTTTTTAATAGCAATAATTTTTGTTCGATCTACCTTAAGTACTTTGGAGGACAATCGGTGACCTAAAACAATACCTTCTTTTACCATAAAATGGCACTTTTTCTAATTTAAAACAAGGTTAGTCTCCTCACATCTCTACAAAACAAGAGAAAGATTATGTATATATATATATATATATATATCAAATGAGGATCCAAATACTAAAAAATCATCTATAAAAATTTCCATTATATTCTCACCATATCATAAAAAATTACAATCTTGCTAAAAAATCATCTATAAAAATTTTCATTACGTTCTCCACCATATCATAAAAAATTGCCATCATGCATCTTTGAAATATGGCTGGGGCATTGTATAATCCAAATGGCATTCTTTGAAAAGCAAAAGTACCATAAGAGCATATGAATGTTGTTTTCTTTTGGTCTTCGGGTGCTATGATAATTTGATTGTACCACGAATAACTATCAAGAAAATAATAGTATTGATACTCTGTAAGTCGATCTAACATTTGATCAATAAATGGGAGGGAAAAATGGTCTTTACAAGTAGATTTATTGAGTTGTCTATAATTAATACATACTCACCAACATGTGACCATTCTTGTTGGTATTTAATTCATTGTTATCATTTTGGATTATGGTCATGCCACCTATTTTTGGAACTACTTGAACCCGACTCACCGAAAAACTATTAGAAATTGCATAAATAATTTCGGTATTCAACCATTTCAATACTTCATTTCTTACAACCTCTTTCATGCAGGATTTAGTCTACGTTGATGTTTAACAGATGGTTTGTAAGATTCTTCCTTTAAGATTTTATGCATGATAATTCAAGGACTAATACCTTTTAAATCAGAAATTAACCAACCAACAGCAGATTTATGCTTTCTTAAAACACAAAGCAACTTCTCAACCTCTAAAGAAGATAGGGATGCAGAAATAATTACCGGATAAGTGTTGTTAGCACCTAAAAATTCCTACCACAAATGCTTAGGAAGTGCTTTCAACTTAGGCGATATTGTTTGTTTCTTGATTGTGGTATCTCCTATTGTTTCTTTGCATTTATCCTCCTTTAATTCCACCTCTCTTGATTCAAGAAAGAGCAAGTAATGAATTAAATTTGCATTATCAATATCATGGTCATTACCTTGCATTATGGAATGAACAATGCATTGCTCTAAAGGTTCATTAGGAATTTGTTTGAGAAAATGATCAAGCAAGTAAGTTTTGAACATTTCAATCATATTACAAGTATGTGGTTTCTTTTAAAACTTCAATGCATGATAAATGTTAAACATCACTTCATCCTTATTAACTCTCAGAGTTAATTCACCGTGTTGCACATCAATCAAGGCACACCTGGCAGCAAGGAATGGTCGACCAAGAATTAAATGAATTTCTTGGTCTTTCTCCATATCTAACTCCACAAAATCTATAGAAAATATGAATTTATCCATTTTTACCAATACATATTCAACAAATCCCCTTGGATAGGTGAAAGACCTATCCGCCAATTGCAAGGTGAAAGTGGATGGCTTGACTTCTTGAATTCCTAATTTTTTAAAAATAAAAAGTGGGATCAAATTAATACTTGCTCCAAGATCACATAATGCTTTATCAAAGAAAGATCCTCCTATGATACAAGGAATAGTAAAATTCCCTAGATCCTTTAATTTTTGAGGAAGCTTTTTTGGAAAATAGCACTACACTCCTCTGTGAGATTCACAGTTTCAAATTCCACCAATCACCTTTTTGTTGACATCACATCTTTTATGAACTTGGCGTAGTTGGGCGTTTGCTCAAGAGCATCTGTAAAAGGAACATTGATATGAATTTTCTTGAAGATTTCCAAATATTTTGCAAATTGTGAATCAATCTTTTTCTTTTAAAATCTTTGTGGAAAAGGATGGGAACAATAAATAAGGAGAAGTTTCAAAGTTAGGAGTAGATTTTAGCTTCTCAGCCCCTGTTTGTTCATTTGATTATCTTTCTTCTTCCTTTGATTGTTTCTCCATAGGACTTTAACTCGAAGTGTTTGCCATTGGCTCATCAATGCTAGAACTTTTCATTTTCGGCCCCTTGATTTTAGTTCCACTTCAAAGTTGGATGACTTTGCAATGTTCCTTTGGATTGATTTATATATCACATGGAAAGTTTCCTTTATTTTCAAGCATTAAATTCAATAGCAAGTTGTGTAATTTGAGTTTCCATTGATTTCATTTGAGCTCCTAAACTTGAAGCTAGCTGCCCCAACTAAGTCTGAATGTTGTCTATCTTTGCTTCATCCTGATTCAATCGTGCTCTTGTCTCGCCAATGAAAGTGCTTAGCAAAATCTTCCAATGATGCCTTTTTCTCACCTACTTTGGTGGATTGTTATAACTTGGTGGGGGTTGAAGCACATTTTGATGGTTGGCATAAAAAAATTCTCATAATTTTTAAGACACGAATGGTAGTGAGTAGGTAACTGATTTCCCCTGAAATTGAAATTACAGTTATTGACAAAGTTTACCTGCTCATTACATTTAGTTTCCATAAATGAAGTTCTAATGTATGCCATAGAATCTATTTCTTGAGAAGCTCCATTTGAAGTCCAAACTATAAATTGGTTAGAAAGAGCAGAAACTTGTGCAGGTAATTGTATAAATAAATCTACTTCAAGAACACCGACAACCTTTTTAATGGAAGACCTCTCAGAAGGCTATTGATAGCTATTAGTAGCCATTTGCTCAAACAAAATATGGTCTTTGTCAGTGATCTTAGACATCAACGTCCTACCTACGGTAGTATCTATTATGGTTTGAATTTGTGCATTCAAACCATTTTTTGTAGAAGTATTATACCTATTGCCAATCCTTATAACCATGTTGAGGACACCTTCTTATATAATCCTTAAACCTCTCCCAAGCTTCATATAGTGGTTCAAAATCTTGTTGGTAGAATTAAGCTATCTCACTCTTGAGTTGAAGTGTCTTGCTTGGTGGGAAGTACTTAGTAAGAAATTTTTGTGTCAAGTCATTCCAACTCAGTATTCTACTTGGTGCAAAAGATTGTAACCATAGCCTAGCTTTGTCCCAGAGTAAGAATGGAAATAAGCAAAGTCTAATGGCATCGTTGGACACTCCATTCTTTTTTATGGTATCACAAATCTCCAAAAACATGGCTAAGTATGCATTAGGATCTTCCAATACACTTCCTCTAAATTGATTCTCTTGCACCATGCTAATGAGAGTTGTTTAGCTCAAAATTGTTGGCATTGATCGGTTATCGAGCCATCCCAGAGTAGTTTTGGTTCATGGTTGTTTGAAAATAATCTCAGATAGCTCGTTGTGGTGGTAGTTGTTATAATGGAAGATTGGCGTTCACATTAGCATTGTTGATGTTATCCGTCATGGCTTGATTTTTAATTTTTTTTTGCTCTAATAGATCGAAAAGTCCGCTCGATTTTT
This sequence comes from Paulownia fortunei, assembly GCA_019321725.1. Lineage (NCBI taxonomy): Eukaryota > Viridiplantae > Streptophyta > Magnoliopsida > Lamiales > Paulowniaceae > Paulownia > Paulownia fortunei. The sequence goes on along the minus strand of JAGSPU010000574.1, from coordinate 19,395 downwards.
GGACCCAAAAAACCTTAGTCAAAACTCCTAACTTTACGCATACAAATATGTATAATCTAATGCAAGGCAATACAACATCAAAATATGGAAAGAAAGTAAAAACAATCTAAAGTAAAATCAAGATTAAATCATAACAATATTAATATAATTATAATAAAACAATCCCCGACAATGGTTCCAAAAACATATTCATAGAATATTTTGCAAACCACAAGTGTACAATGTCAAGTTTTAATACAATAGTGAGTTAAGTATCGTAACCACAATGATTGTAATAAAAAATTATATCAAGTACCGTGGTTCAAATAGTCGCAATTTTATCTAAAAAATTGAGTGATGATTGGTAAACAATGTAGAGTAAGATAAAAAAAGTAAAGACAAGAGTGGAGTTGTTAGAAGCAATACAACAAACATCTTATGAGCAAGAAATTCTAGAGGAATGATTCACCTAATTTTCATCTATGTTCTTCCTTTCAAAACATATCAATTCAAGTCAACAACATATGTAAGTTAAGAATTCCTAAGCTCATCCATTCCCTCTCTCGAGTGTCGAATTGACTATGAGTTCCAACATGAATTTCAATATCTCTATAAAAATTCAAGAATAAAGCTCTGCAAAAGTTCAATGAATTCTTCTTCAAAACTTCAAAGGTTTCATAAACTTCTCAACTCTATGATTCCTAGGTTGTGTTATTCTTATGATCATATATAATTTTTCCTCTCTCAAATATCGAATCTCATACACCAAACAATCTTAATTAATGGTCAAATAATCAAAATGCAATATTAAACAAGATAACACACACGAGATGAATAACTTGAACTAATATTAATTGAAATTCAAAACATAGGATCAAATAATGTTATATCATTCTCTATAAAGAAAAGTTTAGTTCATCATAGATGAATATATCTTCAAGAAATATATAAGAAAGAACATGGAATTTGTTCACCAATTTATAAAGTGAGAGGAATGGTTGAAACTCTCCTTGTCTCCAAGAATGGCTCCTTATCTCTAAAACTGAATAGCCTTTGTCTCCAAGAACCCAATGCCTCCCTTGGTTCCAGAAAATGAATCCCCCCTTGGTTAATTCCAATCTTACCTTTTTAAACTTCTCAAGATGATCCCTCTCTTTTTCTCCCTTAAGAGTCCTCCAAAAAGACCCTAAAATTTTTCCTCTTCTCTTGGTTTTTCCCTCTTTTACTCTCTTTTTCCTACATGTTTTTTGGCCAAAAGAACCCCCCAATTTTGTCTTTTGAGTTATCTTTTAAAGTTCTCCAAAAATAAGTCCCAAAATCATACTTAAAAATTGATTTATAAGAGTATAAAGACGGCCAGATCAATTGGCTCGTAGGGCACTACTCTAACATTAGTAGCCATATTATTGGTTATTTCACTTGTGAATGCACTAAGTTGAAAAGCTAGCATGTAATGACGTTTCTGTATTGATCTTGACACATAAAGTACTAGGATACTAAATCTTATCCGATGTGGATTATACATTTATAGTAATTGGAGACCGAGAGGCGATTATGGAATTTTATCAAGTTGACTTTGGTATAAGATGGACATATGTAGAGATAAAGTAAAATCAAACGTGAAGACGATTGACACTTGCATGTTCAAATTTGAAGAATATATAGAACTTGACTTTTACAATTGTTCTTCTAAGATTACTTCTTTTGCTTGAATTTTAGTTGTGAATTGGCCAATATCTGCTAAAAAATACTTATTGTAGTATTAGACATTTGATTGGTTTGTGGAATATATTGTAACCAAAGTATGTTTAATTAGTATATTAATTATTTTGTTACAAACAATATATGTCCTCTAAGTAATGTAAACATCATAGTATGCATTTGGTGTACTTGATTAAGTCATAATGGACAAGAGATGTAAACTAGTAAGAGAAAATTCATTTGTTTACCTTTAACGTTTGATTGCCAACTTGTGCCAAAAATTTACATTGGAACCATTCAAAAGACTATCAGCTCGAGCTTCTTTACTATTAATTCCTATGGATTTTTGTGGTTTTATTGATGTGAAATCTGGACATGGCGTCTCATATTATATTAGTTTTATAAAATATTCATGTGTCTTGATCATATTTATTTGATATCTTAGAATGTACCAAAGTGTTTTAGAATAATGGAGAGAGAATCAAATTGATATAATTTCATTAGTTCTAAGACATGAATAGTTTTTCAATCATTTAGATGATCTAGTAATGAAGAAAGAATTATAAGGTATCGATTATTCCTAATACACCTATAAAAGTACTGTTATCAAGAGAAGGAATAGAAAATTATTTGATACAATGAGATCCATGAAGACTTAAGTTAACTTATTGACTTTCTTCAAGAAAATATTTTTTGGTTAACTAGAGTTCATATCTACATTAGAATGTCTTCTTGATCAATATTTTCATTCCATAAGAACTATGGACAGATAAATGATCTGGACTAAGCTACCTTAGGTGTTGGGATTAATTGTCTTTGTTCGTAAAGTTTTTTTCAAACAAGTTTAAAAAAAAAGGGTCCCAGAGATAATAAATGTATATCTAGAAGATATACCAAATAGTCTAAGATTTACATATTCATATGTGATAAGAAGATAGAATAGTGATTCACATTAGATCACCAAATATCACGAGTCTTGAGAATAACTTCTCTACAAGGGAAAATATTAAAGTAATAAACTCTTGCTTGAGTTAAATGATTCTGATTAAGGCTATATGCCTGATAGATCACTTATGATGCAAAATATTTATTGTTATTCAATTTGAGTTGGAGCAATTTTATCTAAGTGTTCACGTTTTACCACTCATGGTGTAAGAATATTTATTACTTTCTATTTGAGAAGGAGTCATAATTTTGTGCAAGCGCATAGCAGTCTCTAGAAAATGATATCGAGCCTAATATTGTAAGGTTTTATGACAATTGAATTAAAGCAATGGAAGAATAATACACAACTATTAAATCAGTTAACCAGTATGGCAGCAATAGTTTCGAGGCAAACTATTAAGGAGGCAATTATTCACCTGTATGGTAGCAATTGTGCTCATGGTGAAGCCACGACCAAAATATGGTGTTTGGGTTATTGCACTGTTTAAAGACTTGAGTTGCAAAGTTGTTATCAGTTACAACTTTTAGCACAACTACAAATGCTCAATTCTACAAAATCAAACTAAGTCTTAGATTTTGGTCAAACTTTAGAGTAAGGCTATTGTGAACTAATGTGTTCTCAAAATCTAGCCAAAGGTTGATATAGTTATTACAAGGTGTAAAGTTCACCTAATGGTGAAAAGATTATACTTTTGAAGATAAATTTTTTTATTGATGGTGATATGTACCTCTATTATATTTTCTTGATTATTATGGATATTTAAGATTTAAAATTACATCAAATAGAGTAAATATTGTATTCTTGATGGAGAAATAGATGATTTTTTCATAGAGAAATATATGAAGAAATCTACATGGAATGCTTTGAAGATTCCATAGTAGAGGGTCAAGAAGATAAAGTTTGTGAACTTAAAATCTTCATGACCTGAGGCAATCTTCTAGAGAATAGTAGATGAGAATTCATAAAGAGAGGATCTCATGCATTTTTCATCAGAGTAGATGAAGATCATCATTCTCTTGTATAAAAGTCTATTAAGAGGTTTGTGATCCTATCTCTTTATTAATGATATCATATTAAATGGGAAGATAAAGAGTACGCATAAACTATCCTTTAACATATGAGTTAGATGACACGATCAGTAAAAATAGTCCTGGTTATGAATGCAGCCTTGAAAAATATGTCCAAAGACTCCAAATAGAAATGTCTAGACCAATATATTTCAATGATTGTTGTTTGGAGCTTAATGTCCATTATGACAAGTGCTTGCTCCAAATATTTCTTATGCTATAGGTTAGAAAGTATAAATCTAGTCCTAGTGAGTGATAATATATAATAATAAAGAGAATATTTTGATACTTTATAAGTATTGCAGATGATTTCTTCTAATATGAAAGAAGACTCTTGTTGAAGAATACATATATGTAGATTAAAGAGGTGATTTGAATGAGTGTAAATCCACCTTTGAGTTTGCTTTCTTATTTGGCAAAGATGCTATCTCTTGGAGTTGTAAAAAACAAATATGTGTATTATTGTGTACAGTATAAGTATAACTTGTGGCACATATATTTGTACTATGATATTATGTTTGGTTAAGAGATTTTCTATCATTTGAGAGTTGTAAGTAGTTATATGGGAGTTATGATAATATATTGAGATATACAGTCAACTATTGCTTATAGTATAAATCTCATTAGTCTAAAACCAAATACAAACATAATAGTTTTGTGAGATATTATTGCAGAGAAATAAGTATGTCTACACATTTCATAGTAGCTAATGTTCCCACTTAGACTTAACCTAGAGATGCATTGTAGGCCATGTTAAATCTCTAAAATTACATAGAATACAACCTCTTTGAACTTTAGAATGTTCATAAAGTTAAGCCCATATATTTAAGATATTGGAATATTATGTATGTGTACATATATGTGATGGTATACATTTAATGTCTGAGTATGTCGGATAAGTTGAAATTGACTCTCTCACACAAGCGATCGCCTTTTACGTTGAGTAAGTTGCAAATATGAGACAATTATGATTTTATAGTGTACAACATTATGAAGATGATATCGCCTTGATGAATAATCAAGATGATATTACTATTATGAACTTGAGTAATTGAAATGGATTCCCACTATCCATTAGACTTGTCAACTTAAGTAATTGAAATGGATTCCCGCTATCCATTAAACTTGTCATATAACCAGATGTGAGTTTTTTTTGTATTAGTGATTAGTTGAGGACAAACAAGAAGAAAACTTAGGTTAAGTGTCAGGGCACACTTGGACCAAGATCTGTAGGGTGCATTATTTTGAATAAATGACCTACACTTCAACGAAAAAAGAAAGCACCATAGCACGAAACTAGAAATTTAAAAAGGAGAAAATAAGAAGAATAAAATACTCATATTAATCCAATTATGAAAACAAAGGAAGCAAGCAGCAAACAGTATGCCTTTCGACCTTCCATCTTCACCATCGTAACCATAAAAGTTAAGGGCTCGTTTGTTTTTCATTTTAGTGGAATTTTTTCCACTTTTTACTATTTCAAATGCATAAATCATGTTTGTTTTACCCAATTTTATTAGAAATAATTTATTTTTTCTTCTATTTTTTTCACTCAAAATACTTCTCAACCCTATTTCTCCAATTTTCAAACCTATTCTTACACAATATCAATCAATATTTCCTTTTCAATCAACTCATTTCTCCCTACAACTACACACTCTATCATTAATATATTTTTATTACTATTTACATTAATAATATTGAATTCACAACTACCTACTAACTCTTTTTAATATATTTTTATTATCAATTAATTATTATTGTAGGCCCCACCACTTAAAATTTATTTTATTAAAATATATAACTCATATAAAATATTAATTATGAACTCTACCATTATCAAATAATTTAATATTATATATATATATATATATATATATAATTTAAAAATAATTCTATTAAAAATAATAAATTAAATATAATTTCATACTTAACTTTATAATTTTTTTATTTAAAAATAATTATTCAAATATATTTTTAATTTAATACAAAAATCAATAAATCTCTATTAAAAAAAAATAAAAATTATCCGCAACCAAAAAAACCACACATCCTCTAAAACTTCCTTTCACACTTACTCATTCTTCTACCCCGTGCCATAAATCACTATTCATTGTACTATCAAAGCCCCAAATCTCTCTCTCTCTCTTATTAATTACAATAATGCCAACAAATCAAACTAACTGACACTAGAAAGAGTACCAATGCAGCAATTCCAAAAATATATATATACACACACCTTTCTCTCGTGAACAATACACCATCATCATTTGTTTTTGTCATCTTATTCAGCTTTCCCACTACTCACTAAACCTCTCTGAACCAGAACCAAAAAAAAAATAAAAAAATTAAAGATTTCCATTTCCCTCTGTCTACATCCCCTCACTCCACTTCCACCACCATGTCGCTGCCCTGGTTCACCGATTCCAGCACCGGCTCGACCTGCCCAACTGTCGGCGCCCGATCCTCCTACCTTCCTCCTCACCTCCGTACACAACCTGAGATCACCGTCACCATTCCGCCCCACTATTTCCCACGCGGACACCGTCGCGGGGGCGCAGGCCTGGCTCACCGGAACGCTGCTGACCCATTTGATATCTCAGAGAAATTCGACGAGCTGGAGGTCACCTCAGAAGAAGAAGAAAACGAGAAACAAGAGTCTCCGATGACCAACAAAGTCACCGCCTACGATGACACCCCTGTGGACGCGACTGGGCTTGACATTCCCCCACCCGCGACGTCATTTGCCGAGATCGGGTTCGCTACGAAGGCTTTGAGAGATAATATAAGGAGGTGTAAGTACGTGAACCCCACCCCCATACAAAGGTACGCGATTCCCGTGGCCATGGCGGGGAGGGATTTGATGGCATGTGCACAGACGGGTTCCGGAAAAACGGCGGCGTTCTGCTTCCCCATTATCAATGGCATTATGGTGGATAAGCAGCGGAACAAGAGCTTTTTCGGTAATACTGGTGCAAGCGGTGTGGCTTGCCCCATGGCTCTGATACTAACTCCGACAAGAGAGCTGACTTGTCAGGTGCTGTGATTTTTTCCCCCACTCATTTTTCAGTTCGACCTATTAGCATTGTTTTTCTATCCTTCTTTCTGGGTTTTATTTTTGCATAACTGGTTGTGTTCTTTTTTCTACTTTTTCTGTTTGTTTGTGCTAGCGTGCGCCCAAATGTCAATGTGAAAATAAGGGGGGTGTGTATATAATAATATTAACTTTCTGGGTTGATATCTCATATGTTTGGTTCCATGTTTCTGGCTTGACATTCTATTCTTATATCTATGAGTCCTCATTCCGTTTCATGAACGTGTATACTTTTTTTTTAAGATTTGTCTTGCCCTTCTCTCTTTCTTCAAGTTTAATTACGGGATTGGATGGTTCGTTTTTGGTCCTTTCATCAAATACTCTTTGTTGTATCTTTGGTTCTCCGCAGAGTGTTTTTCTTTTAGTTTTTCAAATGACATGTTCTTTTTATTCTTTTAAAGTTCTTTTCAGTCCCTCTGTCCCCTTATTTTGTAATTAGTCTAGGAAATAGACTGTGATTTTGTTAAGTTTCAGAAAAAGAAGTGAGATCCATAAATCTGGAAATGTGCGAGGGAGTATCATGCTTTTGGATTTGGATTTTCTTATAATTGCTACTTTGTTTTCAAATATTCAGGATGGTTGGGTTTTCTTAGTCATGTATAGCGTTGATGAGTTTTGTGGGTGTTGTTGCTTCATGTATAGATTCACGAGGAGGCAAAGAAGTTTTCGTATCTAACTGAAGTCAAAGTTGTGGTTGCTTATGGTGGGGCTTCTATTGTCCAACAGGTTTGAAGCTTTTGTTGTTTCACTTCTTTAATATTAGAAAAAAATACATGTGAATAACATTGTCTTACATTTATCGAGGATCATTAATGAAAATATTTTCTTACCTAAAATTTTAAAAAGAAAAATTTAAAGTCATATTTTAATATGTTAAATTTCATAGTATAATATCAATAAAGGTAACTATTTGTCCCTTCTCTTCTTTATAATCTCTATTTTATGATACAAATTGTCTCATTATATATTACTTAATGTTTAATTACTTTTAAATTGCATAAAGCTAATCTTTTGTATGGATTATGAACACAAGAAATATTTTGAAACTATGTGTATGCTTATATGTATGATATAAGAATACTTAAAATTTAAATAAAATTGAAACTAATATTATTATTGGTTTATGTAGTCAAGCAAACTTGTATTATTACCTTCAGCCTACCAAGCAACCACCAAAGACCATTGTTACCACCTCCCAATCATAGCCGAACTTTCTTTTCTTCTTCGGCTCTTTCTTTTATCTATCCAAGCAACTTATGCTTATGATTGGAATTTTGTACCATTGGGAATTTTGGTTCCACGTTACAGAATATTTATACTTGTTAATTATTTTTATTTGTCTAATATATGTATATATATATCAAATGTTATTCGAAGTAAACAATTTCTATTTGTTATAATTCAAACATAGTTATTTATCATGATTTTCTATGTTTGTCTCTATACCTATAGTCTTAGCCATTTAGTTCCATAATTCTCTAATAATCTAGCCCTATTTTTTCTTTTTCTATCTATCGAGGCTGATTTAGGAGGTGGCATACAAGCCTACGCCACCCTCTAAATCCCTCCCAAGTCTTAATTGTACATATATATTAGTTTATATACACGTTAGACATCCCTACATACACGCACTGTTGGCACTTAGTACTTAGAAAATAGTGGCATGGCCTTCGTTTATTCTTTATTTGTTCTCTTTTATTTTTATCAAGTAATTTGTCCATCCCTATTATGTATTTCAAAACTGCAAAAGCTTAATATAGGTATCAAATTATTTAGAAAGACAAAAATTAAAGTTCTACAATTTATGATGTAGCTTTATCAAGAAGCGGAAATAATTCAGTCGTCATACCTCACCATATTTTAGAAGCTAGCAAAATGTTTTTAACATTTCTGCATATGGTATTCTTAGTTTTCAGATTTTTTTAAAGTTCTTAGACATTTAAAACAGCGTGAATTAGCAACATAAGAGTGAGGTTTTTAGCCTTATGTGGTTAGTTAATTTTCTCAATTATACCCCTAATTCATTAATATTGTTTTGGATCAAATAGTGCTCATTCTATTGTTCCAAAGATTTCTCCCAAAATGTTGTTACTTGAGGTAGAATTAATTATTTTTCTAACTTGAAATTCATTAATCACAAATCTCATGTTTATACCGAAAAAATAAAAATAAAAATCTAAATTTATTTCGCGTAAAATGTAGTATTTTGTTAATATAAGCTTACTATAAAAAACATTCCATATATTCTCAAGTTATTGCTCTAGTTTGTCTTTAGAAAGCCCCAAAATAAGGCTTGGTTTCTTCAAATAGAATGTTTTTCCCAGTAACTATCTTCTCTCTTAACATAATAATACGACACCGTTAACTTTCAACCACTATTGTAATTTGACTCAATATTGTAAATATACTCTAAATTTTATTTTCAGATTTATCTAAAACTCCACAGTGTCATGGGAAGTCCAATTTCTAAATTTATTTTGAATATTTTTATAACTTGAAGTGTTGTTATTTGAGGTAGAGTTAATTATTTTTCTAAATTGAAGTTCATTATAATTTGTGAATCTTATGCTTATACAAAGAAAATTATTATCTAAAATTATATCTCTATAAAATCTAGTACATATATTATATTTCATGTGTCTGAACTTATTGCTCCTATTTTGTTTCTAGGACCCCCTAAAATAAGTTTCGGTTTCATAAAATGAATTTTTTTTTCCTGTAATTGTCATCTCACTTGATGTAATAATATTAACACTATTAACTTGAGACCACTACTTTAATGTGATGCAATATTATAAACATATATACTCAAAATTTTCATTTTCAACTTTTCTTGAAAACTCCACATAGAATTGAAGCATTTTAGGAAGTCCAATTTACATTTTTATTATGAAATATTCTATCTTAAAGTTCATTAATGTAATTTGTGAATCTTATATGTTTTTAAAAAAAAAATTAAAATTTGAACTAATTTAATTGGTTTCCTTGTTTTGAGATTTTTCTTCATCTTTCTTATGTTGATTGTAACCGCATTGGACTATCTTCAAAGACTCTTTATATATACATGTATATTTATGTTTGATATAAAAATTGAATATCAAGAGTATCCACTCTCTATTCTAGCATACAAATTGCATTGAAATATTATTTCGCTTTGCTCTTTTTTTTTTTCTTTTTTTCTTTCTTTTTGTTAAAGTTGGGACATAGTTTGGTCTAGAATAATGTCCAAGTAGTTTAGAGAATTTAAGAATCTATAAATAGTCTCTTCTATAAGTGTCCACACTAGATGGTTTCTTTCTATAATAAAACTTTATTCTTCCCTAAGTAATCCTTATTTGTGACTAAGCAAGAGTACTTAATTACGGGTATCGATGTCATTTTTCAATGGCAACAATCATTTTTTCTATGATTCACACTTTTATTTATTGTAAGGATACAAATTTGTGCTCGAGGTTTTCTTTGACTCTGACGTTTCATTGTTTTACGTGTAATCTGTAAAACATAAATGGCATCTTGTAATAACTTTGTTGAATATATCTTATTGTCCATTTATTTGAAATGTTTTCTTTTGGTATTCTACTAAAAATGAACTTCTGTTGATTAATCCTGAATATTCATTAAATACTCAGGTGTATTTGGTGGCTTCATGAGTTTGTTGTTAAATCTGCTCATTTTTAGTAATTGTGTTGTTGGCTTGTCTGACTTTTTTCTCAAATTTTCATTGTTTCAGTTTTATCTGTTTTGATATATAGTTGGATTAGATACTTGTGTCGGGAATATCTTGAATTTTTATATATCAAGACAAAAACTTACTCCTTGCTTATTCCATCTGCTTGTTGATTTATTATTCAACCTATCTCTGTGTCAAGATTTCTTTGAGAAGATGATCATTATATATTTGTGTATTAATGCTATCATTATATGGTGGTAAATTGTTTTCTTTTCCATACATCATTGTATTTACGTATTCTGATAACTGATGACATGGTCTACCCTAATAAGGTTTTTATGTGCAACAGAAAATTCATGGTGTTCTTAGTACTTAAAGTTTGGTATTTACCTATTTATATGGTGAGCGACTAGTGGAATATCAATCATCAATTTTTATGTCCATGATTTCTACTTTATAGGCTCTAACCTGCCTCTCCTGAATATGTTTACACTTCTGATTCTGCTTCTATAGCTGCGAAATCTGGAAAAGGGTGCAGACATCTTGGTTGCCACTCCAGGTCGCTTGGTGGACATGATAGAAAGAGCAAAGGTTTCCCTTAGGAAAGTTAAGTATTTGGCACTGGATGAGGCTGACCGGATGTTGGACATGGGCTTTGAACGCCAAGTCCGGAAGATTGTTCAGCAAATGGAGATGCCTCCACCAGGTTCAAGGCAGACAATGCTTTTCAGTGCAACATTTCCAGCTGAAATACAGGTCTGTTAGCTGCTCCCTTGAAATATCATATTTATATTCTAATTCGTTCACATATATTGCTTTGTTACTGTTAGAATCATAGACTTTTCCCTGTGAGCACAGCCTTGTGGGACGGCTTTAATGTCTTCTTCCATACATTTGGCTCTGTTACATGGCTATATCGGTTTTTATTCTTGCAGAGGCTTGCATCAGATCTTCTTTCGAACTACATATTTCTAGCTGCTGGAAAGGTTGGCTCAAGCACTGATCTCATTGTTCAAAGAGTTGAATTTGTCCCTGACATAGACAAACGCGACTATTTGGTACATCTTCTTCATTCCCAAAAGACAAATAAGACCCCAGCTAAGGTATGCCTGTTGACATTATTGTTCCTTCAATATTTTCTTAGCTGCAGTTACTTCTCTTTTTAACACATCTGGTTGGTTGCATAATTTAGATATTGTTCTCCTGCAGGATGCTTTGACCCTAGTCTTTGTGGAGACAAAGAGAGGAGCAGATGCACTGGAACGCTGGTTGTCCAGGAAAGGTTTCCCCTCTACTGCCATTCATGGTGACAAAGTACAAGTGGTTAGCCTGTTTTCCTTCTTATCATACTCAATTGATGACACTTTTAATTTATCATAAGCTTGTGAAACAAATGGGTTCACAGTATCTGTTAATTGACTTTTGTGTCGTATCAGATGCATATCCTCTTTGTCATGTTTTCCTTGAGTTTTCGAAGTTAATCTATACCAGTACTGCCTTTAGTTTTCTCTACACCTCAATAAAATAGAGTATACTGGATCTTGATTTCCTTGAAATGGATTGGAAAGTAGTTCATTGTGTATTATTTGTTTGGTGTGCAAATGAGCTATGGCATGAATTGTGAATGCCATCATTTTTAGAGTAATAAATGTGTTAAGGTGTGGAATCCCCTGAAAATTGCTATCCCCTTTTTTTCACATGTTTTCCTTCAATTTAGTCTTTTACGAACGCAGGAGAGAGAGAGAGCATTGAAATCATTCAGAAGTGGACGCACTCCAATACTGGTGGCAACAGATGTCGCTGCACGGGGACTGGACATTCCTCATGTTGCTCATGTTATAAACTTTGACTTGCCAAGAGTTGTAGACGACTATGTTCACAGGATAGGACGGACTGGCCGTGCTGGCAAATCTGGTTTTGCAACAGCATTTTTCAGCAAGAAGAATGTACCTCTTGCAAAAGCACTTGTTGAACTGATGCAGGAAGCAAATCAAGAAGTTCCTACGTGGCTTAGTGAATATGCCAAGACATCTTGGAATGGCGGTGGTAGTGGCCGATCATCCCCCCATGGTGTCAGTAAATTTGGTGGCCATGGATGTAGAAGTGGTGTCTATGTTGGTTGTAAGAATGATGACTACTCAAGCCGATTTGCTGATATGGCTGCATATGCTGATCCTTATGCTATCACTTCCACCGACGCATCTACGTACAGCGATCCTTCTGTGGCCTCTTCTGGTCCTATCAATGTGAATTTCCCTTATGTTGCTGATTCATACGCTTCGGGCTCATACAACTATGGATATAATTATGGTCCTGTGGTTGCCACCGGCTGGGATTAGACTCTTCCACCCAGGTACTATTTTCATAACTGCACATAAGCAAATTCAGTATAAGCTTGCTCAACATGTTGCCGAGTGACCAGCTAAAAGGATGCTGATAGGTATGACAAATGGAGATAAACTGAAATATAGTGTCCAATTTGAGGCTGTCAGTTTTTGTGCTTGGCTTTTGACACAGTTTGGAGTGCAACTCTGGTGTTATATCATCATATTGAGTGGCGATTACTGATATTGCATTCCACCCTTGCGATGCTTTTTCTAATCACTGTTATGTATCTAAGATTAGTGCGTGAATGGAAATGCTTGTTTTGCTTGAACTTCTTACTGTTTTTTGAACATAAAGAATCAAAAGGCTCAGGTTGGATTAATTTTTGTAGAATCCTGTTTTCGGTCCGGTAAAAGCTACAAAAATGTGAATCGCTTTTTTTTTCTTTTTCAATAAAAAGAAGGAAAAATTGATTGGTTTCTGAAAACATTTTAATAAATGAAAAGTTGCCACACATGAAAAGCCTATAATTCCTTTTTTGAATATTTTACAGAAAGTCATATATCATAGGTTTGAGCAGAATAAAAAATCAAATCCAAAAGTATTTTTTCTTTACAATTATTGGTCAAGGTTTACAACTATTAACTCAATGCTCTTGTTCCAAATTTGTAAATGTGTTGGTGCTGTAGACAAATAAATTCTGTGGCCAATTAAATGTTAACACTAATAAAATAATATATTAAATATCAATTTTATTTATATTTTGAAAATTTAATCAAATTTAATTTTTAAAATAAATAGTAAATTAATTGATATTTTAATATATATTTTCGGCCAATCAATTGTCGCTAAGTGTCAAATCTCAATTCTTGATAATTAAGATTGTATTTTGTAAATTATGAAAGTAAATATTAATGTTTGGTAATTTAAATCACATATTGTGATTGAGGCAATAAATGTTAAATAAATCGTGAAGGACCAATCAAATTGCGTCACTTCATGAAATAATTATGGCAAGAACTCTTATCCTATAAGTATAAATAGGGTTAATTTTCAAGAAGTTAAACATAAGTTGTGAAAAAGAAATCCAAGTAAGAAGGTTGTCAGAGGAATTCTCATAGTTTAAGAAGATCAAATTTGTAGAGATCCATGGTGTTCATGACGAAAGTCAAGGCGTTCGTCTCAAAGTTTACTCAAGTAATAACGTTTAATTCGAGATTAAGTTGTTAAATCCTTAAATTAATATTATTAAAAACCCAATCCCCATTGGAGGAGATTAGATGATCGATTCTATCAAAAAATTACCAAATCCACCAAGTCAATATTCTTAATGTTGTAACGTTTAATTCAAAATTAAGGTATCAAACCCTCGAATTAAAGTTGTTGAAGGACGTAACCAATTTAGAGGAGATCAAATTAGGAATTCTACCTCCAAAATTTTAAATTTAAAAGATATTGTTCTTGAATAAAAGAATAAGAGGAATTAGTTAGAGATTGTAACAATTTAATTCTTTTGATATATTAAAATTCAATTTGTACTATTTTTCTTGTTTGTTATTTTGCAGACAACGAAATTTGTGTTACAAATTTTTGGCATGCCCAATGGGACGATCTCTCCTTCTTATCTTTTCTCTTTATCAAAAGATTTGAAGTATCACAATGGTTGCTCGCAATATCACAGTAGTGAAGGTTGCTACTTCAAATTCTTCAAATGATACAAGTGAAAGTCTTGGTGTCATCACAAGAAGTATGCCCAAAAGATTGCAAGCATCTTCTGAGATGAATTCTTTGCTCAAAATTGTTGAGGACGTACCACATCTTGCCGACACCAATAAAGATAATGGGGACCTAAAGGATGAATTTGCATCATCCACTCCTCGCTCAACATCAAGTTACTCATTTATTTCGAACATGGTACTCGTCATGGTGACAAATGCTATAACTTTGGAAGAACAAATTGTAAGTTTAACAAAGGCCATTGAGGGATTCACGAAACATGTTTAAGAACAAGACTCTCAAATTACAAAGCTGATGAATAAAGTGGACAATGCTGATACTAATCACATCATGATGACTTTATCCGCATCAATATTATTTATCGCTATGGGATTCCGCGATATATAATCACAGATATGGAATGCCCTTTTGCAATAGTCTGACATATAAGCTTTGTTAGAAGTTTGGTTTCAAGCAAAAAAAATATTCTATGTACTATGCCACCGTCAATGGCCTTGCTGAAGCATTCAACAAGAGTTTGTATAATATGTTGA
Source organism: Paulownia fortunei (assembly GCA_019321725.1). Lineage (NCBI taxonomy): Eukaryota > Viridiplantae > Streptophyta > Magnoliopsida > Lamiales > Paulowniaceae > Paulownia > Paulownia fortunei. The sequence continues at coordinate 4,343 of JAGSPU010000574.1, read as the reverse complement.
AGAAAGTGATCGCTAAGTCAAAGTGAGACTAGTATGAAAGAATTGAAGAAGCTTTATGGGCATGTAGAACCACTTATAGAATGCCTACACAAGCGACTTCTTATGCATTGGTGTATGGCGTTGAAGCTATCATTCCTCTTGAGCAGCAAATTCTATCATTGAGGATAGCCATACAAGAAGGACTAATTGAGGAAGAAAATGCACACTTACACCTTAAAGAGTTGGACGCTCTTGATGAGAAAAGATTAGAAGTGCAACAAAGATGTGAGTGTTATCAAGCTCACCTTTTCAGGCATTCAACAAGAAAGTACGGTCACGCTCTTTTCAAGTTGGCGATTTGGTGCTTGTTGTAAGAAGGCTAATCATTACTACTCATAGGATTAGAAATAAATTTACATCAAAATGGGATGGTCTTTATGTTGTTAAAGAAGTTCACACAAATGACGCTTACAAATTAGTTTCTGAAGATGGCTTAAAAATTAGCCCAATAAATGGGAAGTTCTTAAAATGCTACTATGCTTGAAGTTAAAAAAAAAATGAGGCTTCTTGACACATGAGCCTAAACTGTATGTTATTCCTGACATGCATGAGTATAAACTATGAATGGTACCCACTAAAGGTAGTGCATGGGGTTAAACTGCTAACTCACCCCACCAAAGATAATGTACGCAGTTAAACTGTTAACTCACCCCACCAAAAGTGAATACACGTGGTTAAATTGTTAATTCACTCCACTAAAGGAATTTTATGTGGTTAAAATTTTAAATACCCCATCTAGTCCAAGGTGGTAAAGCAATGGATACTCCTGTCCCACATAAGTACAAACTGTGTACGGCACCCTCTCTAAAAAAAATGAAAAGAAGTTTTTTTAAACTATGTTATGACTTGATCCCTTTATTAGGTCCGTAGGCAACTTAGATATTTTCTAAGTTCAGTCATGAGTTTGTAATGAATTATATTTTTAATTTCATATGGGATAGTAATTTATTACATAAAAAAATAGAGAAAAAAAGATTACACTTCATGAGTTTTAATGAAAGTAAATGCACTCAAATGATTGCAAGATAGAAAAAAGAATATTTCTATTATGTAATCTTAAGAATGATGATGTTGTTACATGAAAAAAAAAAGTCCTAAACAATTACCAAGCAAAAGGATTTAAAATTTTCAACTCTTCTATGGCGGCCTCAAGGTGTACTACTGAAATCTTCAAGTTCTCAACCATTTCATTACTCAAAGGAGAAGTATTCTCAATAGCAATGACTTTCTCTTCAGTCTCATGAACTTCAACTTGAACACTATAAATAAATTCTTGTTGTCGTTTCAATGATGCAGTCAAGTTCTTCTTCGTACCTTCAAGTTGTCAAGCTCTTTCTTGATTTGCTCCAACTCTTCCATAGTGGATTGAATTTGGTTGACTTCTTTGCTTTCTCTAGTCTTCGCATAATATAGACGACCTTTAGCTTCACTCAATTATCGTGCAAGAAGTTCTTTGGATGTTTTTTCAGAGGATGTTGACCTTGCCTCGTCATAAACAATAACTTTGGTAAAAAGTGCTTTCAATAATTCTTCTAAATTAGACATGTCAAAATTGTTGAAGCTCTTCATGGACTCAAGCATAAACAACACATCATCTTTGATGGATGAGATGGAGTCAATCGAAGTATTTGCCATCATTTTGCGAAGATCACTCCATAGCTGAAGGTACTCCTTTTGGTGGTTAAGTATAAACTTTTTACCTTCAAACACTAAAACTGCAGCACAATGAGGTGTTTGTTTAGCCCTAGCCAAGTTGAATGTCTCTTTTTGTACTTCCTTGTCAGCTAAGGGACTTGTAGCCAACAAGTTAGGCCCCACGATTGACTCTTGGCTATCTTGTGATCCCTCGTCATCAATGTTAAATAATTCTTCCTCCAACTGAAACATTACAAATGTTAAGTTAGAAAAGTAATTTCTTATACTTAAAAAAAAGTTTAAATTGAAAAAAAACCTCTTAACAAAGTTCTCCATTTGATGTGGGTTGTTTGTAACATCATGAATGCCAATGTCTCTTGGCTCCAAAGGTTCAAGGTTCATTTTGGGTCTTTTTCAATGACGGTCCACATTACTACTACCACTTTCCTCAATGGGATAAGAAGTACTCTTTCTCTTGTTGCTTCAAGAGGCTTGATGGTTTGAGTGTTGCATTCTTTAGGAAGAGAAACAACATGCATATGTGGAGAATCATGAAGTGGGTCATCTCCATTGTCATGCTCCTTGCCTTTGGGTGAGATCTTGCTTAGCTTCAAATTGATCAAACTCGCAATATTTTCTTCAAACTAACTTTTATGAACTTTGGTCCACCACTTCTTGTAGTCTTCCGATGAGAACTTCTTTGTATTTGGGGGCATACAAAGAAGATGCACCTTAGACATAGATTTGGACAAGGTACACAAACACCAATAGTGAACTATTTCTTCTAAAAAAGCTTTGTGCATGTCTCGTGTAAGAGCTCCTGGCATTACTTGATAGAATCCAAATTGGCGACTAAATTGATGGGGACTATAAGGCTTAATGATGAAGTGTCCACCTTACGACAAAGATAGAAAGCTCGAGCAAATGGCAATAAAGTAGTTTTGCTCAAATCCCTCAACATTCCCATTATCGACATACAAGAAATCCTTGCTCTTTGTGATCATGGTGCAAGTCCAAGAAACAAGTTCTCCTTTGTGGATTCGTTTGCAGGCATCTTTGGGATCATAGTATCTTGCGTTTGCTTCACCAGAGAAGATTGCCATTTTGGGGCCTCATACTCCTTGCCAAATTTGGTGATGAGTTTTGAAATAATGCGCCAACCAACTATAGACAAAATGGATGGGGAATGTTGAATGCACGTGGGATGGTCTTACAGAATTTGCGATCTTGTTTAAGCCTTTGTAGATGCTTGCTAAGATGAGACCATTCATCCACTTGCCACGATGCTTGCCATTTTGAAGGTACTAGGGTATATCGAGTTGATATCATCACTAGGAAGAATAAATACGCAAAGCCAACAAGCTAAGTATGCTGCCAAGTGTGTTTCTTCTCTCGAGCTCTCTTTAACGCCAATCTTTGAAAATGAAGTCTTCTCTACGGGGCACCATTCTCCGTATATGTCGAAGTCGCCAAGTGGATTATGAGTTGATTTGGGATGGACAATCTTCTTTTGTCTACGTGGAGGAGGTGAATGGTACCTAGCAGTCTTCTTGGACCAAAGTCTGATCCACTCCTCTATAGATACTTGAGAAGGTTGACCTCTATTAGTTTTTCTTTGAAACAAATGATAAGCATGAAGTAAGTAGCTGCAAGAGCAAGGGAGAAATCTACTCCCTACCTCATCGATGCTAGTCAGCTCCTTGGCACATGGAACAACTTCATCGTAAAGGAATTCGGTTATAGGAAGGCCCACAAGAGTGTGCAGATCCTACGGTGATATAGATAATTCTCCAAGGGAAGTCAACAAAGTGTTGGTGAGTGGACACCACGCTCATAATATGCCTTGACTATGTCAAAGTTGCGATCATATGTGAACAATGAAGCATACACTAAGTCGTATATTTGCATCGTAAGAAGCTTGTGCTCACACCAACTAAGGATGTCTTCGGTCCATTCCTAATACCCTTGATGTAGTGAAACTCGCCGATGAATTGGATCGCATCCCCCCACTTGACATTATCTTCAATGATGTGGCGACCCATTGTTGGCAATGGAGTTGGCTCACTTGATTGTTGATGATGAGTTGCTTCCAAAGCCCACACCTTGAAAGTCTTGCTTAAAGAAATCTCCCGGGACCATTCCTTCAAGTAAAATGTATTCGTCAACTTTGTCATTGCTTTACGTATCAACTAATAAGGGGATTTATAAGTTGGTTTTATACCAACAATTCATATAGTTTTTGATTAATATTTAATTTATTTTCAAGTATTTTTGTTACTTTTTATGTATTTAGTGTGAAATCTTGTAGGTAATGACAAAAGGAGAAGAAAATAGAAAGAAACAAAAAACTTGGTTGAAATGTTGAAGAATCCGAATTATGGTGCAACTGATGGCAATTTTTATATTTTAATCCTACCTCTTTACTCAAATATCATTTTGACTTGATTCTTAAACCAATGGAAAGCCAAGAGATGGATCTATAACTTTTATGTTTTTCACAAAATTCAATTTTATTGATATCAATGAGAAAAATCGAGTTCAAGAGTCAATACTGGCAGAAATATTTTGGGATGACACATCTTGGTATTTATAGCATAACTCTCTCCACAAAATTCATAGTTAGTTGATTCAAGTTCCATTGGAACGTTAAGACATATAACTACAATTCA
>JAGSPU010000584.1:0-29723 GCA_019321725.1 Paulownia fortunei | reverse complement strand
TATATTTTTCGATCAGATACAACCAGATTTTGAAGATACATGAAGAATAAAAATTGTAGATCTTTCAACTCTGATATATTTTCATATATCTTTTGTCAAATTTGGTGATCGGATGAAGGAGATATGGTCAAATTACCGAGTCATATCCAAGAGTCACCCTGTAACATCAGCAGCAACTTGCAGCCTATGGTTTTACCATTTTGACACATTTTCACACCATCTTGTCTTCAGAAAACTTGTTTATTTACCTCTTGGGTATAACATATCCAAATTCAGACCAAAATAAATTTGGGTTCAAGATATATAACCGAATTGGTAAAATAAGTTAATACTGGGCTGAACTCTGATCCGAATTTTGGTGATCCATTTTGTGCAACTACTTGGATGAATTTTCTGCTATCATCAACACTGAATTGGGCTGAGCCTCCAACATAAAAGTTGTACCTCTATCTCTTTGATTTTAAATGAAATAAGCTTCAGGTCCATAGAGCTTTTGATCATGAAGTTATGCTCAAATTACAAAAACTGCACAAGTTTGGAAACATGCTTCCATTTATTCCCTAACACAAAATATTAATAAAACAATAATATTAACAAGAATAAAGCAAGAAAAGTATAAAGGATTTGATATAAAAATATGTCAAAATATGCACTTATCAAATTCCCCACACTTAACCCTTGCTTGTACTCGAGCAAGCTTAACAAACATAAACTAATCCACTTTCGTAGAAATCCCGATTGCATTTAGCATATGCAACAAGCCTTTAAACCCCTAGGTGGCCCATAGAGGACGAGTTATAGTCTCGTAAAGGTTTCCAGCAGTGATACCTACAAACACCTATAATAACTATCTTCCAACTTTTATTCTCATGAAGCAACAAAGTAATATGGAAATAAAATCAAACAAGTGTTGAGTTTAACTCTTAGTCATTCAAAAATCAATACATTTCCACAATAATCATACTCAAGTGTGTGTGTGGACAGTTAATGTCAATAGTGATGAAACTATGCATGTTTCAAATAAGAGAATTCTCATAAAACCTTACAAAACCATCACCCAATCTCTAACAGAAAAGTTAAACATCATAGGCTCTTCCTTTGGTGCAAATCTCCACTACACTAAAGGCACCACACGAAATCAAAAGGTCTTTAACAAAGGTTGTAATGGGGCCAAAGGGTGGTGATGTAGCTAAGAAATAAAAGGATAGGATGCAACAAAGGTTCTAAAAACTTCATGGAATTAGAGACATAAAATTTATCGATGAAGAATTCTCTAACTCCACAAATTTCACACTGGAGTCTATTGTTATTGAATTGGACCCCTCTTATTCATCTTGCAACATCTCATTTTTAGTTGCAACTTGTAGCACTTTGCAACTTTTTTTATATTGTTTTTCTTTTTTCTTTTTTTTCTTTTTTTTTAAGAGAAACTCCCCCACACTTATCTTCTATCCCAACCTGAATTTCTTTTGTAAGTCCAGCTTTCAATTGAATGTCTCTTAAACTCCAATCATTTTTAGAACAATGGTTGGATAATAGTGTATTTAGACTAGGTAAAAAGATATGGTTACAAAAAAAAATATTTATTTATTGTAAGGCTCAAAGTGGTTTACTAGGGGGATGTTTTCTTTAAACATCATATAGGGAACAAGCAGATTTGGCAATGGTGCTAGAAAGCCTAATGCCTTAATCATTTTTCTAGTGGTGCACTATCAGTCGTTCGCCTCGACAGACCAAAAGTAAAAGTTCTAATACTCAACCCCTACATGTTGAAGATTCAAGTGATGATTAGAGCAAGGGCATAAAAACTATATATTTTGACATGATTGTCTTCACACTAAATAACATAACTATTTGTGCAAAATAAAATTTGAGTATAATTATCGCAAAAATATATTAACCAAATAACAACATCAAAGTCCAAAATAACACCCATCATCAATCAAACCATATTATTCATGCTTAATTTTAATCATTGAAGTTGGAAGAACCTATACGACTCAAAAAAAAAAATTGATAATTCACAAATACTTGTTAAAAACTTTACAAACCTGCCATGTTATGCAAAAAATAGGGATGCATCTCAAGAGTGTTACAATTACCCTTTACTCAGCCACCTTTTTTTCATGCTTTCAACGGACCCATAAAAAAAACACTCTTGATTTATATTTTATTTATATATATATATATATATTATTTTTATATATATATTATATATATATTTTAATACTAAAAAAACACACATTGAATATACAAGTCATGATATCAATTATCCCTCTCCCAACCTAATCGAGACATTGTCCCCAATGTCAAAAATAGATAGGAAAGTAGAGTTTGAAAGATATCACCTGAAATGCGGCTAATAAAGCTGAAACAACAAAAAAAAACACATACTATTAGATAAAATTATTAACAATAAGTATCACAGACTGAGAGTCAAATTCAATTTGCATTTTCAACCATTGTTCCTGTTGGACCAATCCACATTGGCCAAGGCTGGATCAGGTTTTGGCACATATGCTAGAAGTTGATCAATCAGCTGGTCAGGTGTTGGAGCAGAAATGATGATTCTTCTCGCAGAAGTTGAAATAAACCATTTTTTCGCAGCATGATCTACAAAAGATAGCAAACCATCATAAAAACCATTAACATTAAGAATACCTATAGTTTTTTGGTGAATGTTAGTTGTGCCCAAGAGACAATTTGGAATAATTCCTCCAGTGTACCAAAACCGCCAGGTAGAATGATGAATGCATCCGCATTGTTTAACATGTTAGGCATTCTGTCCTGAATGTGACACTTTTAGCTCATCTCCAATGGTCATACCTGTGATATTCTGTACTGTTAAAGATTTTGGGATAACTCCCAGAACTTTGACACCTCCTACATAAGTAGAAATAGCAACACTCCCCATTAACCCCAAACTGTCTGCCCCATACACTAAATGAATTTTTTTTCTGCTAAAGTTCTACCAAAGTTATTGGCTGCCCCTATAAACTCATCATTTTTCCTAGATTGGATCCACAAAAAACACAAATGAAATTAAATTTGCGAGTTGAAGAAACTTCCATTTTTTTTCTTTTGAAAATAAGTTGTGCAAAAATAGAGTGAGTACGGTGATATTTATTGAGGTGTGAACAGGGAATGCATTTATTGCATGTCTTTTTCTTTTGTCAAAAAGGTTGAAAATAAGGACACATACGAAATTAAAAATTACCTACTAACACGTGTATGTACATATAGTTGTGATTGTGGCTCACATCTTCCTCTGGTTTTACGTCCAGTAACGGCTTAAACGCCCTCTATGGGTCGAGGATATGCTTCCCATCCAGTTTTCTTATAAACTGGCAAACAGGGTCTTTTAATGTCAGATTTCCAAGACTATAAAGCTCATATTCATTTCGAAAACGATCCATAAATCAAGAATTATGCGTTGTACCAATCCACATGAATGCGTCTCAAGAGTCAATATAATATGATCTAAAGACTCCTTACTCAGTCCATCCATAATGAATTTAAGTTTATCTTCTCGATTTTTAGAGACCATTCCTAAAGAACGACACTTTGTGTTGCAAGTCTATCTAGCACAAATATGACAAACTTTCATTTTTTTCGCCCTTCGTTTTTTTGAATATGTGCTTTTACCAAAACCAGACATGTATCTAGTAAGCAAATCTGGAAACTCATGTGAAAACTCACCTGTCCTTACCTTTGCTTCAATTATCCATTGTATGTCCTCCGGGATGCCCTTGTGCATAAGCATCCTCAATCTTTCAATCCTGATTTTATAAATTTTCAAAATTGCATTTTTAGGAAGAAAAGGAAATCGCTTCTTGAAAGTTAGAAAAATGTCACCCATTTTGAAAATAACAAAAAGAGAATGAGAAAAACAAGAAAATTTGTACAAAGATTTCAGTTGTTTGGGAAACTGACAAGTCCGACTTTTATAGCCACGGAGTACCGTTATCCGCCATTTAACGGGAAAAGAAAAAATAAAAAATAAAAGAAGAAAAGAGAAGAAAAAATAAAAAATAATGTCAGATAAAAAAGAATATATACAACACTAATCATAACAAGGGTTAGAAAGAAAAAGAATTTCCTCTTGTGAAAATTGATTTTCTAGAAATGGTTTAACTCTTTGTCCATTTACTTTGAATATGTTACCATTTCTAGGATTCTCAATGTCAATCACCCCATAAGGATATACTTTTTTTACAACAAAAGGACCACTCCACCTTGATCTCAATTTTCCAGGAAACAAATGCAATCGAGAATTATAAAGCAAAACCTTTTGACCAACCTCAAATATTTTTCTTGAAATTTTATTATCATGAAAATCTTTGATTCTTGCTTTATAAATTTTAGAATTCTCATATGCATCATTTCTCAGTTCTTCAAGTTCATTGATTTGCAATTTGTGCAATTTTGAAGTTTCATCAAGGTTGAAGTTAAACATTTTGATTGCCCAATAAGCTTTATGTTCAAGTTCAACAGGTAAATGACAAGGTTTTCCACAAAATCTATCCTATAAGGAGACATGCCTAATGATGTTTTGAAAGCAGTTCTGTATGCCCAAAGTGTATCGGTAAGTCTAAGAGACCAATCTTTACGGTTTGGGTTAACTGTTTTCTCCAAAATTTGTTTTATCTCCCTATTTGCAAGTTCAACTTGTCCATTTGTCTAAGGTGATAAGGGGTTGCAACTTTATGTATGATTCCATATTTCTTCATTAAAGTTCGAAAACTTTGTTACAAAAATATTTTCCCCCATCACTGATAATAGATCTAGGAATTCCAAATCGACTTAAAATATTTTCTTTCAAAAAATTTATCACTATTTTGTGATCATTGTTTTGACAAGGAATTGCCTCGATCCATTTTGAAACATAATTTATGGCAACCAATATGTAAAGAAAACCAAATGATAATGGAAATAGCCCCATAAAATCAATACCCCAACAGTCAAAGATTTCAATCATTAGGATAGGGTGTAGGGGCATCATATTTCTCTTTGAAAGGGACCCTAACTTTTGACAATTTTCACAACTTTTGCAGAAAGTATAAGTATCTTTGAAAAGAGTTGGCCAATAAAATCCACATTGCAAGATTTTTGCAGTAGTAGTTTTCTTTACAGAAAAATGACCACCACATGCTTCTGAATGACAAAATTTGACAATATTACCTATCTCATTGTCAGGCACACATTTTCGAAAGATTTGATCCGGACAATATTTGAATAGGTATGGATCATCCAATAAAAAATTTTAACCTCAGTCAAAAACTTCTTTTTGTCTTGAGAGTTCCAATGCGATGGCATCTTTCCTGTCACAAGAAAATTAACAATGTCAGCAAACCAAGGTAAAATAAAACATTAAATAGTTGTTCATCAGGGAAAGTGTCATTAATAGGTATGGTTTGAAACGAGTCATCACAAACAAGTCTCGACAAATGATCAGCCACTACATTCTCTACTCCATTTTTATCTCGAATAGTAACATTAAATTCCTAGTAAGAGAATCCACCTAATCAGTCTTGGTTTAGCATTTTTTTGACAAAAGATATTTCAAAGCTGCATGATCACTGAAAACAACAATTGGTGAGCCAACAAGATAAGATCGAAATTTATCCAATGCAAAAACTACAGCAAGTAATTCTTTTTCAGTTGTTGTATAATTCAATTGAGTACCATTTAAAGTTTTATTTGCATAGTAAATAACATATGGTTTTTATCTTTTCTTTGTCCCAAGACAGCTCCAACAGCATAATCACTAACATCACACATTATTTCAAAAGGTAAAGTCCAATCTGGAGGCTGCATGATTGGAGCAGACGTAAGCATGCTTTTAAGCTTAATAAAAGCATTTTCACAGTTTTCAGTCCATTCAAAAATAGTGTCTTTTGTTAGAAGATTACACAAAGGTTTAGATATTATACTAAAATCTTTGATAAATCTTCTATAAAAACCAGCATGTCCTAAAAATGATCTAATCTCCTTCACAGTCTTTGGTGTTGGCAAATTGGCAATTAACTCGATTTTAGATTTATCAACCTCAATACCTTCTGATGATATAATGTGTCCAAGAACAATACCAGTTGTTATCATGAAGTGACATTTCTCCCAATTGAGCACAAGATTCTTTTCTTCACACCTGATCAAAACCTTTTCTAAATTAGATAAGCAATCATCAAATGAATTACCAAAAACAAAAAAATCATCCATGAAGACTTCAAGAAAACGTTCAATCATGTCACTAAAAATACTAAGCATGCATCGTTGGAATGTAGCTGGTGCATTACATAATCCAAAAGGCATCCTTCAATATGCAAAAGTACCAAAAGGACATGTAAAAGTTGTTTTCTCTTGATCTTCAAGTGCAATTGCAATTTGATTATACCCAGAATATCCATCTAAAAAGCAATAAAATTTATGTCCCGCAACTCTTTCTAAAATTTGATCCATGAAAGGTAATGGAAAATGATCTTTTCTAGTAACTGAGTTGAGTTTTCTATAGTCAAAGCACATTCGCCAACCAGTAACAGTCCTAGTTGGAATTAATTCATCATTCTCATTTTTACTACAGTAACTCCAGATTTCTTAGGTACAACTTGAGTAGGACTTACCCATTTGCTATCAGAAATAGAATAAATGATCCATTATCTAAGAGTTTAATGACTTCATTTCTTACTACTTCTTTCATATTAGGATTTAGCATTCGTTGCATTTCTCTAGATGGTTTAGCATTTTCCTCTAGATAGATGTTATGTGTGCAAATGAAAGGATTAATACCTTTAATATCAGCAATGGTCCATCCTAAAGCATTCTTATGCATTTTCAGAGTTTCGATCAACTTACCTTCTTGATATGCATCGAGTTTGGAAGAAATTATTACTGAAAAGTTTCATTCTCACCCAAGAAAGAGTATTTCAAATTAACTGGCAAAGGTTTCAATTCAACCATGGGAGCTTTAATACTTGATGGAATAGATTTTACTGTTGATGATGAAAGTTCTTCGAAACTTGGCTTCCAAAAATATTTTTCTTGTACCTGCAAAAATTCAGAGATAGTATTAGTGTGTTCCTTTTTATAAATACTTTCACTTTCAAAACAAGTTTCCAAAGAATCTGAAGAGTTAGTAGTAGTAAAGTATTCATGAACAAGTTCCTCAATTGAATCCACTTCATGTACTTCGACATCTTCTGCAGGTTGCATACAAACATTAAACACATTTAGTTCCAAAATCATATTTCCAAATGATAACTTCAAAATACCATTTCTACAATTGATCAAAGCATTTGAAGTTGCAAGAAAAGGACGACCCAAAATGATAGGAATTTGTGTATGTGTTTGTGCAATAAGCTCTGTGTCCAAAACAATGAAATCAACTAGAAAGTAAAACTTATCAATTTGTACCAACACATCTTCTACTATTCCTTTGGAACTTTAATCGAACGGTCAGCTAGTTGGAGTACAACAGAAGTTGTTTTAAGTTCTCCCAAACCTAACTATTCATAAACTGAGAAAGGTAGAAGATTTACACTAGCACCAAGATCAAGCAAAGAACGCTCTATTCTAGTGTTTCCTATGATACATGAAATGGTTGGACAACCTGGATCTTTGTACTTGGGTGGAGTGAATTGTTGAATGATTGAACTAACACTTTCAGTTAAAAATGCCTTCTTTTGTACATGATGTTTTCTTTTGATTGTACACAAATCTTTCAAAAATTTGGCATAAGGTGGAACTTGCTTGATTGCTTCCAATAATGGAATATTAATCTTGACTTGTTTAAAAATTTCAAAAATTTCAACATTTGAGTTCAATTTCTGAGTTGCTTGCAATCTTTGAGGAAAGGGTGCTGGAGGTAAATATTTTTCTTTTTCATCATTTTCACGCTTACCTTCTTCAAACTTACCTTCATTGTCAAGACTATTTCCATTTTTCATTTCTGGAGGTGGATTAGAAACTTTCTCCTTGGGATGAATAGTCTTGTCAATAACTTTTCCATTCGAAGAGTTGTAACTGAATTAGCCTCCTTAACTGCATTTTCACCTGAAGAAGAAACATGACACTGAGTAAAGGATTAGGTTGAGGTTGAGCAGGAAATTTACCTTTTTCATGAGTACGCAAAGAAGTTGTCAGTGTTGAAAGTGTGCTTCTAATCTCATTGATAGCTTGTGAAGTCTGATTATTGATGTTTGTTTGTTCATGCATAAATGCTTGCAAAGTCTCCTCAATGGATTTTGTATGTGGAGGTGGATAAGAATGAAAGTTTTTTGGTTTTTGTGAATGCGGTGGTTGGGCACGGTTATCATCTCGCCAACTGAAATTGGGATGATTTCTCCATTGTGGATTGTAAGTTTCAGAATATGGAGAATGGAAAGGTTTTTTGAATGTGTTCATAAAATTTGCTTGTACTGGAAGGTTTGGACATTCATTGGTGGAGTGCCCCAAAATTTCACAATTGCTACAAACTTCTTCCTCTTGTACAAATTTGATTTCCTTTACTTTTTTAAGTTCCATGGCTTCACTTTTCTTGTTAAACTAGCAAGCCTAGCATTTAGATCATCTTCTGGGCTAAGGTAATATTTTCCTTTATTACTATTAGCAAGATTAGATCTAATAGAACCTTCGGACGAATTAACATTATGCCATGATTGTGAGTTTTCTGCCAAATGATCTAGATATTCTAGGGCTTCATCAGGTTCCTTATCAAGAAACTCACCATTACACATTGTTTCAACAAATTGTTTTGTTTCAGGAGTTAAACCTTCATAAAAGAAACTAATTAAACGCCATTTTTCAAAACCATGATGTGGGCATGAATTCAACAAATCTTTAAATCTTTCCCAACATTGAAAGAAAACTTCATTCGAATTTTGAGAAAAATTTTGAATTTGTCTTTTCAAAGCATTAGTTTTATGAGTTGGAAAGAATTTTTTCAAGAATTCAGCTTGCATTTCTTGCCAAGTGCCAATTGACCTAGGTTTTAAAAAATTAAGCCAATTTTTTGCTTTATCTTTTAAAGAGAAAGGAAATAATTTGAGCTTAACAATCTCATTTGTGCAAGTTTGATCATCAAAAGTGGCACATACTTCATCAAATTCTTTTAAATGCAAGTAAGGACTTTCAGAGTCTAAACCATGGAAATTAGGAAGTAAAGGGATCATACCTGACTTGAATCGAAAATTATTTGCATTTAGAGGAAAAATGAAACAAGAAGGAGAAGAATTTCGAGGAGGTTGGAAGTAATAACGCATGGTACGCACTGTTGATTCTTATTTTCATCCTGGACACTTTCATTTTCAGCCATGGTGGAAGTGTTTGGAGATGATTCAAACAAATTTCCAAACAAAGTTTCGGAATTATTTCTTACTAAACGTCGAGAATTATGACTACGATACCATATAACCATATATCCATAAAGAAAATAAACAAACTATATTTACAAAGGAAAAATATTAACAAACCTGAATACTTACCTTGCCTTCCCGGCAACGGCGCCAAAAACTTGCTACAACTTTAAGGTTGCAAACCCAAGTGCAGGTTGTAGTAAGTAATAAATTTATCGTGAGTCCGAGGTCGATTCACAGGAAAGTTGTTTGAAGAATTCAAGTTTATATTTCTAAAAAGATGGAGTTTATGTGAATCAAAATATATGAACAATTAATGTATGATGTAACTAAAGAAAAACCGAAGTAATAAAAGTACTGAGGATTAGGGATCCACTCTTGAGTTTTGGATAGAGAAATGGTTATTTATTCTTTTTACCTCTATTAATTGCCACAATTGGAATCCATACATAATGAAGGTTCCAATGGGAATATATTATCAAGTAACTCATGCAATAAGGTAATCATGATATTGTCTTACTATTACAAATTATCTCTTAATGCCAACACTTATTTATGGGATCAAGTATTTATGTACACCTTCGTCAACAACAAATCAAGGTTTCACATTAGCAGTCGGTGGGGTAAAACCGTACAATAAGCTAAATGAACCCAAGTATTTGTTGTGCCATTGGAGATACATAAATCAAGAATCACCACAAAACAAGTAGGGTTTAGATCAAAAATAAAAATAATAATACAACATACTTAAACAATTTCTACCCTTATAACTATTTCTCTTCCTCCATTAAGAGATTCACCCTTTTTCCTCAGCAAAATAAAGTTTAGAAAGACATAATAAAAGTAACAAAGACTAAAAATATAAGAGAAACTAGAGAATGCATTTCTATTACTACTAGAAAACTTACAATACTAGAAAAATACAAACTAGATAACTTAGCCTAAAGAAACCCTCTACCCCCTTCTCTTACAAGCTTAATACATGGCCTATTTATAGTACTTGGAGTAAGCTAGAGGCCAAATAAATAATGGAGGGGTTAATCAAGTGGTATGCTAGTTGCCAAGAGTTGGTAAGTTGTTACACAAATTTCTCATCCATTGAATTGAATTACATTTTTTGGTCAGATACAGCCAGATTTTGAAGATACGTGAAGAATAAAAATTGTAGATCTTTCAACGCTGATATATTTTCATATATCTTTTGTCAAATTTGATGATCGGATGAAGGAGATATGATCAAATTACCGAGTCATGTCCAAGAGCCGCCTTGTAACATCAGCAGCAACTTGCAGCCTATGGTTTTACCATTTCGACATATTTTCACACCATCTTATCTTCAGAAAACTTGTTTATTTACCTCTTGGGTATAACATATCCAAATTTCAGACCAAAATAAATTTGGGTTCAAGATATATAACCGAATTGGTAAAATAAGTCAATACTGGGCTGAATTCTGATCTGAATTTTGGTGATCCATTTTGTGCAACTACTTGGATGAATTTTCTGCTATCATCAACACTGAATTGGGCTGAGCCTCCAACATAAAAGTTATACCTCTATCTCTTGTATTTCAAATGAAATAATCTTCAGGTCCATAGAGCTTTTGATCATGAAGTTATGCTCAAATTACAAAAACTGCACAAGTCTGGAAACATGCTTCCATTTATTCCCTAACACAAAATATTAATAAAACAATAATATTAACAAGAATAAAGCAAGAAAAGTATAAAGGATTTGATATAAAAATATGTCAAAATATGCACTTATCAGCTTAGTTGGAGCTGCTGAGTGATTATATGGCCATTGTAAGCCCTTGTGCTTCGCAATAGCCATCAAGATATGTGCCCTTGGAGCAACCAGGGGAGTGTATTGTCTAGGTTCCCCTGGAACAGGCAAAAGAGGTCGTTCTTCTGGCTTTAGCTTTCTGACAAAACCTCCTCTCTCTTTGCCTGGCTCTCTTCTATCTCTCTTTCTTTCTCCCTCATCTCTTTTCATTCGTTGAGCTTCTTCCATGTTAATATATTTTTCAGCTCGGGCTAACAGGTCATCAAAACTTCTGGCTGATTTCTTAGCCAACGACCTAAAGAATTCCCCATCCTACAAACCTTGGGCCAGGGCATTGGAGAGTACCTCCTGCGTGGCTGAGGGTACTTCTAAAGCAGCCGTTGTGAATCTTTTTATATAACTTCGTAGGGCCTCGTTGTCTTTCTGTTTTATACTGAATAAAGTCAATGATGTTTTTTGGTGTTTCCGAAAACTTGCAAATTGATGCAAAAAGGTAGAACTAAACTCCTAAAAAGAGTTAATTGAGTTGGGGGGCAATTGGCTAAACCATTGCTGGGCTGATTTTGACAGGGTAGTCAGGAATACCCTACATTTAACCCCATCGGAATACCTGTGCAAGAGAGCTGAATTCTCGAACCTGCACAGATGTTCCCATGGGTCTGTGGTACCATCATAATCATAATTTAAGGACCTGAAGTTGGTTGGTAGGTCGTCCATCATCACTTCTTCGGTAAATGGAATTCCTCTCTTGGTTACTGTATTCCTTCCCACCATTTTCATTTTCATCTCTTTCAGTTCATTATGTAAATCTTCCAATTTTTCCGATACATCTGGCTCTTTCATCTTACTCCAGCATTCCCCTGTATGACTTTCTTCCAACCTTTCAGGGCGGAGTGATTTTTTCGGTAGCCCTGGCGGTGGTGGTGGTAGATTAGCATCCCTCCTTCTTAACGCTACATCCACCGCAGTTGTGATCATATTCGTCAACTGCTCCATAGTAAACTGGCCGGCATTTCCTACTCCAAATTCCGGCACCAAATTTACGCAGGGTGCCTGCATGGTTCGACGCGGTGGAATCCCAGGTGTTATCGGGGGTGGGCTATCATTCTCCCCCCACTCCTGAACCTCTGGATCATGGTTGCACCTGACAACTGGTGGAGCTTCACCGGATGTTCCTTCGCCCAACAATCCTTTTCCTACCATCTCACGTCTTAACTCAAGTAGTTCCCACAGACGGCGCCAACTTGTAATGCACTAATTGGAGGAGGTGCACGCCAATTCCTAATCCACTGCTTCTGCTCTCCTTCTCCGGTTGGAACACCTGCACAAAACGCCGGCGTGACCCGGCGTGAGAACTCTGACGCTCAAGTCAGTGGCAGCTCTCTGGAGAGGATGAAAAGCAGATAGATATGTGTATTCTTGATATATAAAAAGTGTAACTTGTGTCATGTTTTGTATTTCTTTATTTATAGGTTCCAAATAAGGGTAGAAAAGAGATTTCAAACCTCAATCTGTTATAACAGATTACTGTATGGTGCCCATATTCTCTGATTTACCCTCCTAAAAGATTCCCTGTCGCTTTCTAACCGCAACCGTTTCATCTTCATTATTTTCGTGAACTTGCCCGACCTGGAGGTCAGTCACCTCCTTAAACTTACCCGACCTGTAGGTCAGTCAACCCCATGAACTCGCCCGACCTGTAGGTCGGTCAATCCCTTGAACTCGCCCGACCTGTAGGTCAGTCAATCCTTTTGAACTCGTCCTGACTTTTGTCCACCTAGCTCCCATCTCCATAATTCGAGTTGTGCAAACCCGTCCCGACCTATACCACATCACTCCTATTTCTTTTTTTTTTCTTTTCACATATTTATATGATCGTACATATACAAATACATGCATATACACATGGCGATTGAAGAAGGGCTCGGCGGGGGGGATGCGGGGGATGGGGGTGATGGGGATGGGTTCGGTGGATCTAGATTGGTTCAGGGAGTGGGTGGGGGAATAAGAAAAAGAAACAAAAGATGGTGGGCCGCGGGGATGTGTTGTAATTGTTTTGAATATAGTGTGTATGAGAATTTTTTGAATATAGTCTTAATGAGAATTTGTATAGGTTAGTCACACTTTTTCAAAATATTTTTTTAAGATATTAATTTATTTTACTATGGTATAAAATGGTTTTTAAGGAATTAATCTTCAAAATTCAAAGTTTATGATTCATTAAAATTCTAAGTTTACACTATTTAAAATTTTATGGAACAAAAATCACAAATTTTGATAAAAATAAAATATACAAAAAGAAAGATGAAAGTTATCTATTGAAGGAAAAGTTCGTATATTTGTACCAATGTATTTTTATTTCATTTTTTAACATATATTTATATATCAAAATAGATCCATGACTCTAGCTAACAATCAATGTGGGACAAATGCATATGAATGAGTTCAATATGGGTCAATAATATTATATGTAAATACATTATTTATACAACAATTCTCCACTTATTTACATATAATATAAAATTAAATATCAACTTGTTTTACATAGTGAATAGTTCATGGACAAACTTTTAACTTATGGTTGAAAATGAGATACTATGGAAACATATTCTCACTATATATGATTTCATGCTCCTTTTGTTTTTTGCTTGTACATATATAAATTAGTCTTGTACTTAATTCTGATTTTCACAAGTATTCTAAAATTTTACCGAGTAATCCATAAGAACCGGCATCTCACTTCTCTACTTGTATAGGTAGACTCATCAAAAATGTCCACAAAACATTCCACAATGCTATAAGTCTATTAAGGATTTTAAACCCAACCTACTCTTCTTGTGGTAATAAAAGTGCATAGATCAGGTATGGAACTTTCAAAACAGTGTCACCCTCACTATTTTTAAGTATGCACTTGAAATGTATCTAAGTTTTCATTTCACCCACGTCTAATATTGAATTGCCTTTTTAATTTTCATACATAAGGTCACAAATGTATGACTTGTACCTTAAAATAAAGTTGGTTTCAATCAAGATATTATTTTAATCGGTAATAGTCTCATATCTCTCATGATCTTTGTAATCTTTTCTCTAGATAAAGATTTTGTTAGTGGATCAGCTAACATTTGATTAGTAGAGAGACACTCAAGTACAATCTTCCTTTTAACCATATTTCTAATATGATTACAACTCATAGCAATGTGTTTGCTATGACTTGATATTCTTTCATTCTTTGTATTATAAATCACAGCTTGATTATCACAATATAAAGTAATTGGACCATTTTTAGGATTTAAGAAATGAATAGTTCTAAGAAATCTTCTAAACCATATAATGTCTTTGCTTGCAATAGACATTGCTATATATTCAGATTGCATAAAAGATAAAGCAACACAAGTTTGCCTTTTTGAAGCCCAAGTGACTATGGCACCACCTATAATGAACAACCAACCACTTGTTGATTTAGAATCAGTTTGGTCAGCTGCCCAATTAACATCACTATAACACTCAAGTGTAGATGAACTACATTTATAGTGTAAACCATAGTTTATAGTGAACTTCAAGTACCTTAGTACTCTCTTTAATTTTTTCCATTGTTCTTCATTAGAATTGCTAGTAAATCTACTTAATATACCAATTGAACACACAAGATCAGGTCTTGTGTGATTCACCACATACATGATGCTACCAATTATTTTGCCATATTTTTCTTGATTTATAGCTTCTCCTTTATTAGGAACTAGCTTCACATTAGGATCAATATGATACTTACTTACTTTACAATCAAAGTAATTGAACTTTTTCATCACTTTCTCAATATAACGAGATTGTGTTAATATATAAGTGTAATCTCTTTTGTGAGCTTTGACTCCTAAAATGACATCTGCTAGACCTAAGTCCGTCATGTCAAAAACTTATTTTAAATAATTTTTTGTTTCATTTACACATGTAATATTAGAACAAAAAGTAAGCAAATCATCAACGTATCAAGTTAAAAGCACTTTATATTCAAGAGTAACTTTAGTAAACACACAACTTTCTACTTTGATACTCTTAAAACTAAATTTTCTAATTTCATGCTTAAATTTCTTATACCATTGTCTAGGTGCATGTTTAAAACTATACGAAGTCTTATTTAATTTACATACTTTATGTTCTTCACCTTTAATAATATATACTTCCAGTTGATGTATGTAAATTTCTTCTTCTAAATCTCCACTTAAGAAAGCAGTTTTAACATCCATTTGATGAACCTCTAAGTCATAAATAGAAGCAATAGCAAATATAATTCTTATAGATGTAAATTTTGTAACAAGAGAAAATGTCTCAGAATAATCTGTATTTTTTTTATTATTATAACATTTGGCTACTAATCTTGTTTTGTACTTATCAACAGTACCATCAGTTTTGAGTTTCTTTCTTAAAACTCATTTACAGCCAATAGGTTTGGTGTTGGGAGGAGGATCCACAATAGTCCATATTTGATTATCAAGAATTGATTTAATCTCATCACACATGACTTTTTTCCACATATTTGAGTTAGATAATGACATAGTTTCTTGAAAAAAATTAGGATCCTCTTCTAATATGTAAGTTAATGTTTCAGAACCAAAATTCTTTTCAATTCTACGACTCTGACTTCTCCTTAATCCAATAATTTCATCATTTTCATCATTGTTCAAATTTGCATCATTCACTGATGTTCTAACATGCATGCGTGAGTTAGATGGAACATGGAACATATGAAGTAGTCTCATTTGTTTCTAATTCAAGTTCATGTAACAAGTCATTATTAAGTTCTAATGTGTCAGAATCATTAATAGTTTTTTTTTTTATAGAATATAGCATGTGTAGCTTCAAATACACTATTTGGTGCTGAAAATTCTCAAACTATACCATTTTGTACACAAAATGATATAAACTCATTAGAAAAATATTCACAACCTCTATCCGATCTCAACCTTTTGATCCTTAAATTGGTTTTATTTCAAATTTTTCTTTGAAAATTTTAAACTTATAAAAAGCCTCATCCTTGATTCTTAATAAATATACATAAGTGAATTTAGAAAAATCATCAATAAATATAATAAAGTAACATTTTCCACCTCTAGTAACATGCTCTTTATTGCCACATATATTAGTATGAATGAGTTCAAGTAAAACAGTTGATCTAACTACACTTTTAAAAGAAGTTTTAGTCAACTTAGATTGTGCATAATATTCACAAGTGTTCATAGATAAAGTAGATGAAAACTTGAGAATTAAATCACAATTAATCATATAATACATAGCATTCATACCAACATGTCCGAAACTAAAGTGCCAAAAATCATGCTTATCATTTTGAACATAATGAAAAGAATCAATAAAGTAAAACGAAATAGATAATATTCAACAAGTACATATTGTCTTTAATGTAGCCTTTTCCAATAAATGATTCCTTCTTAGTTATGATCATTTTTTGGGATTCAAAAGCTACTTTAAAGTTATTTTCATCCAACTTGTGGACTGATACAAGATTCTTCCTCATAGAGGGAATATAATACACATTTTTCAAAGTTAAAGTTTTTCCCGAATTAAGAGGAAGAATAACAGTTCCTTTGCCTAAAACTTCACTAGTTGAAGAGTTGCCCATGTAGACAGTTTTTGTCTCATCAAGCTCTTCATATGTCTTGAACAAATTTCTATTTGGAGTCACATGACAAGTTACACTCGAATCCACTCACCATGTTGAATCCATGTCATTAATAACACAGATTTCGGTAAGCATAGCAATCAAGTCATTTTCCACCAAGTTTGTCTCATCATTTTTCTTTTGTCCCTTGCGATGATGACAATTCCCTAGCCAAATGATTAGGTTTACCACAAACATAGCAGGGTCCTTTCTTCTTCTTCTTGGGATTCTCATGTTCTTCATTCATATTCGAATTGACATTCCTCCTTTTTTTGAATTTTTCTTGGTTTTCCTTGAAATTTCCTTGAAGGTTCTTTTCTGCCACTTGATTCAAACCATCATTCTTCACCGAAATTGAATCATACCTTTTAAGACTTTCAGTCTCAATTTGGATGCCTTAAAGAAGTCCATCCAAAGAAATGGATTTCTTCTTATATTTCAATTTTTTTTGATAATATTTCCATGAAGATGAAAGTTTAACAATGATAGTAGAAACTTGAAAAGTCTTAGAAATGGATTCACTCGCATTAACACATTCTGTTGCTATATCATTTAACTCATTTACTGTAAATGATCAATAATAGGTTTAGTATCCACTATCTTGTACTCAACATATTTGTTAACCAAAAAAGACTTATTTCCAGCATCTTTTCATTAACATACCTTCTTTTTATAGCATTCCAAAGTTCAGCAGTAGTTTTATTAACATGGAAGACGTTGAAAAGTATGTTGTTCAAGGACTGGAGGATGGTGAAATGACAAATGAAATCATTATATTTTCATTTCTTAGCCTTCTCTGCAGCCTATGCCTTCTATGCTTCAGTTTTTGACATATCAATCACATGTTCTGGACATTGTTCGAATAATACATAGAACACATTTGCAATTGTTAAAAGATATTCCAACTTCAAACTCCAGCGTTTGTAGTTCAGCCCATTCAATCTTTCTAATTTATCTCTATCATGCAATTGTGCCTTGACCAGAATAGACTTCGTTGCAGATTTAATAACTTAAAATTTTTGTAATTATTTTGAATATAGTGGGTATGAAAATCTGTATAGACTAGGCACACCTTTTAAATATATTTTCTTTAAGGTATTAATTCATCTCACTATAGTGTAAAATGGTTCTCAAGGAATAATCTCCAGAATTCAAAACCTATAATTTACTAAAATTTTAAGTTTACACTACTTAGAATTTTATGGAACAAAAATCACAAGTTTTGATAAAGATAAAATATACAGAAAGAAAGATGAAAGTTCTCTGTTGTAGGGAAAGTTTGTATGTCTGTATCACTGTATTTTTATTTTATTTTTATTCTGTTGTAAGATAGAAGTTATTTACAGATTTCGAAAGATTACCTTCAAAGAGTGCAATCCTTCCCAAGAGACGCCTTTTGACAGATTTGAAAATCCGGTCCCTTTTTACCCTACTTTCTATTTTATTCATTTATTTCTCTTTCTTTATATATATACAAAAAATGAACTAAAAGCTTTTCTTGATTTTTCCTCATAGAAGATGAATCCAAAATAATTTGGTAAAACTTACCAAACTTAACACATATCTATACATCAATAATAGCTCCATGACTCTAGCTAACAATCAATGTGGGATAAATGTATATGAATAAGAATACAATGTGAATACGCACATTTCAATGTGGAACAGTAATATTATATGTAAATACATTATTTATACAACAGGATGGCGGGGCAGGGGTGGAGTGGAGGGATTTAGGTTGATTCAGCAAAGGGAGAAGAAGAAGAAGAGGGTGGGCGAAGTGGCAACAACAACGACGAAGTGGCAATGGCAACGGCGACGACAGTAGGCGATTGCTTGTTGGGGCGGCAATAGAGCAAGGAGGATGAAGGGGACAAGAAATAAAAAAATAATAATAACAAATATTTTTAAATTAATTAAATTTAAAAATTAATTTTAATTAAAATTGAATCAGAATCAAAAATTGATTTTAATTAAAATTAAGAGAGTAAAATTTGTTTCCATGTGATTTTCTACCAATTTTTCTTATAACTTTTCTGTATTTTCATTGTAATTTTCAGTAATAATTCAATAACTTTTTTAAATAGTTCAGTAACTTTTTGAAATAGTTATGTATCTTTTTCTAAATTACTGAAATTGTTATCTAACTTTTTTTATTTTTTTTAAATTTCTTGTAATGTTAATGGGATTTTAATAAAATTTTCCTAATTTTAATTGTTTTTATTTTATTTTTAGAATTATTGTAAGTTTTTAGTGAATAAAAATATTTTGAATGATTTTTTTTAAAGAAGGTCAAAAATATTACTTTTGAATAAGATATAAAAATAAGCAATCATATTATTTTTAAATTTCAGAAATTAGGAACTACGGCTAAATATTATTACCAAAATTATGTTATAAATGGATCAAAAAGTCAAAAATAAGACTTTTGAATTTGATATAAAAATAAGCAATTATATTATTTTTTATTTTTATAAATTAAGGAATTAGGGCTAAATATTATTACCAAATTAGGTCATAAATGTATCAATTTTTCTTAAGGAATCATATTAGACACACACACACACACACACACACACACACACACACATATATATATTATATATATATATATATATATATATTAATTACAAGGCTATAGTAGTCATTTTAGGGTCATATGCAGTCAAATTAATGGTTAGGAATGACCTTCTCATTCCAAGCGCTTGTACAACATACTTGTTAATTTTGACGGAATATAATTTTTTTTCCAGAATTTTCATTATTACGGGATTTTTTTGGCTTTTTTTTTTACATAAGGGGATTTTTAGCAACTTTGCTAAAACACACTATTCTAAAATAAGAAATTATATTTGTTTGACCTATTATCATTATAAATGTCCATTTTATCTTCTCCTTTTACCACAATAAGTAACTCTCAAACTTATAATTTTAATTTTCTACTCTATTTACAACCTTAGTCTATCAGTTGTCAATTACTATTATCATCAATTTAATTCAAATTATATTAGTGGAATACACCAATATCAATTATAATTACTTAATATATTACTATTTTCAAACTGTATTGAGAGCAGTGTTTTCATAATCGAATCGATGACCAAACCGATCTTGCTATCGATTAGCAGTTCAATTGATCGTATCGGTTCAACCATCGATCGTACCGATCTAATGAAAATTGATTATATTTTCTTATTATATTATGTAAATTGATAATATAATACACTAATTATTATATAATACATTTTAAATATAAAAAAAGATAAATAACTATCTAAAAAAATATATAACAAAACATAAATTCAAATAACCACATAAATATATTAAAATATTAAATTTAAATTTTTTTAAAAAATAAAAAATAGAAAAATCAATCAAATCAATCTGATCGATTTTGGTCAGTTTTTGATCGATTTTGATCGATAAAATTAAAATTTTAATTTAATTTTATATGTCTAATTAAATTAGATTGACTTTTAATTTTTAATTGAAATTAAAAAAATTTAATTCGATTTTCAAATCATTGATTGAGAGTGTTTTCAACTACTTTTTTGAAGTGTTTCTCAGCTACTAGCTGCAAAAAAACTATTTTTAACATTTGTAAATGCCAACTTTTTGCTTTTGCTTCTTCTCAAATTCAGCTAGAGCTGAAGCAGGTGGAAGGGTACTTTAAACTACTTATGTTTTTTTTTTTTCATAAATATGTCGAAGTTGTTTTTGATATTTTTGCCCTAAAAAATATTTTCATATTCCCAAAATATCCTTACATCTTATAAATATATAAATATATATTTGTAAATATTTATATATTTTATATTTAGATATTTATAAATACGCAAATAATATATATACAAACTATATAGAAATATTTGTATGAATATTTATATATTTATGATATAAATGTATAGTCATATATATATAACTATAAATATACAAATATGAACATATAAATATTTATGCATAATTATATTTATATATTAATATTAAAAAAAATATTTGTAGGTATATAAATATATATATATATATAAGTACACATATGTTTATATATATTTATATATAACATGTATCAATTTTCATATTTCTATATATATATATTATATATATATATATATAAGTATTATATATGGATGCTTATATACATATTTTCTATAAACATACAAATATAGAAATGTGAACATAGAAATATTTTTAAATAATTATATATATAAATAAAAATAACCAAAAAATGTACTTACAGAATATAAATATATATAAATGCATATATATGTTTATATATTTATATATAAAAACATATGTATAAATATAGAAATATGGACATATAGAAATTTATATAAATATAAGTGACTTATGTAAATTACTATATATAACATTAAATACATTACTATATAAAAATAATTATATTTATCTAAATATGATATAATGAAAATTACCTATATAAATATAAACACATATATATTTATATTTAACATATATAAGTATGTCAATATGCATATGTACTTATATATAGTTAAAATATATATATAAATATACAAATATGAACATATAAATATTTATATCTAATTATATATATTATATTATTAAATATATATA
Organism: Paulownia fortunei; assembly: GCA_019321725.1. Classification (NCBI taxonomy): domain Eukaryota; kingdom Viridiplantae; phylum Streptophyta; class Magnoliopsida; order Lamiales; family Paulowniaceae; genus Paulownia; species Paulownia fortunei. Next base: position 8,327 of record JAGSPU010000584.1, on the reverse strand, counting down.
TAGTGTATAAACATGTATAAATACATATGAATTTACAAAGATATATTTATATATAACATATATATGTTAAAGATATATTTATATTTATACATATATAAATATTATACTTTTTAGCAATACTTTGCATATACTACCAATTTCTTATTCTCCATTATTTTTCACTTATTGTAAAATAAAACACTTTATCTAAAAGCCAAAGTTTACCATTCTAAAGTGACTCACCACCTATAAATCTTACAAAAAATATTATATTCAAATTAAAATGGACACACCATTATTAATTTAATATAACTAATATAGTACTCTTTTCGAACTAAATCATTCCAATAGAATCCACTATATTTCAAATCATCATAATAAATGGTTGTATCTAAATTTTATATATTCAAATTGAACTCCATCACTATTAATTTTGTAAATTATTATATACACAAAATTTTGAAATTGATACAATAAAACACACAAAAAACATAATTTTATTTTTATTACAGGTTTTCGTATTCAAAATTTCCTCAAAATTACTCAACTAAACATATTTTTATTTCTGAACCTTTATAAAATCTCATTCTTATTCATTCATCCAAACATAATTTTACTTCTTTTCTCATACAAAAATTAATAAAAAATCAAATTCTTAATAAAAATGTTGAAACAACTATTTAAGGCGTAAATTTCTGAAAAACTTTAGAGAGTTCAAGACCACAATTGACTCGATATCGGATGACTCATGTTTGGTTACTATTGAAGCTTAAGTGGATAGAAAGGCAAAAGGGAAAGCAAATAAGCCATGGACACCTAGGATTCTTAAAACCAAAAATAAGTCAAATTAGCTATCAAAATTTTGAAATTCCTAGTAATTTAAAATTACTGAAACATTACAATTTATTTTTTTTTATAGATTTGAAATCCAATACAAAATATTCACTAAAAGGCTTAAATAATACAATATAAAAAATATCGAAAGTAACAATCCAATTACAATGCTATTGCTTAAAAATTTGACAACCAATTATACTACATTTTCTACATTAAGATAAACCTATGAGAAAAAGTAACATAAAACAAATAGGAGTCCTGCATAGAACGCATAAGTCATCCATGATGGGTGGCCCTCTTTCGATAGAATCGTGAGTTAGCGAATTTAAAAAGAGCGAGTTACCAAAATGCTTTAATAACTTTTAGTAGTAGTTGGTGCTTTAGCAACAATTAATTTCACATAAAAATTAAGTGAAATTGGATTGAATAGAGTGCTATTTTGGGGGTTCCTCTTAGCAAGTTTTGGAGCATCATATCCTTTAATTACGTGGAATTCTTATGTGGTTTTCATACATTAATGACTATAATATCTTAGATTGGTTAGTTCTGAAATTAATTTCGAAACATCATTAATTATCACATCTTGAATTGTAAGTATCAATAATTATAAATTCTAATCAATCTTAAGAACTTATTTTAATGCGATTCAAATTTAGCCTAACTAATATTGGGCTTATGCACGATAGTGGATTTTATGGTCCTTTTTGCGCCCAAACCCATTGGAGGCTTGTGTTGGCCTCTGTCGCCCTATTGAACTCAACCGATCTTAGCTCGAGCTTGAGTTCTTATTAGGCCCAAGTTTTAGGTTGACTTATTTCACTGGATCTTTTGACTCGATCAGTCGAATTATGGTAATGGTTCTACTTGACTTAAGAGGGTCATTTAAGAGTTGTTTGGATTGATCCGAGTTGATAACTTCAGTTTGGCCCCATTGAAAATAGAGTCCTATTTTATTTATACTATGTTCTAGATAAGAAAAAAAAATCTTCCTTTATCTGGATTTTTTAAATGTATGAGAAGTTTTTTTGGTAAGAATTATCCAAACAATGTAACATTTTTTCTTTTGGTCGATTGCATGCTATATCAGCTTCTTGCACATTAATAAGGTACGTTTTTTCACATTATATGCTATATAACATGCACAATATTGCTTCTTGACGGTATCTTGAATTCTTTGAATTTTTTTTTTTTATCGCATATTAATTTAAATATCGAAAGGTTTTCGATGAGCAATTCCAATACCGATAACCATTATTCAGTATATTTTTTAATGAGAGTTTGAGAAGATTCAAGCATTTGTTATCAAAATTAATAATTCTTTGATCCGTGAAATTTTCAAAGCACATGACAGACTATTTTTTTTGTTGTTTAAAAAACATATGTAAAAACTAAGACGATATGGAGTCGGAGATGAGTGGGTGGGAAAGTGTGAGTGAAAATGTAAGTGAAGGGCGTTTTGGACTATACATACTTTTCGCATTTTGTTTTGTTTTTTGTAATTCCCAAAGTGTTTGTTCGGGCTGACTTGTTGGCCCAACTACCCGACTTGCCCGTCCCAGATATATGTGTGGGCCTCTCAGGTCGAAGGCAATATGGTCCATCTCCTTTAAGTGAACCAGCCCAATGAGGTTTCAATTTGGCAATATATGTCTTTAATTTTGCTTTTGATATTATATATTTGTGTCATTGTGATTTCTATTTGTGAATGCTTAGTTGAGTATTCATCTACTAGCATTAATGTTATTTGCACAAAAAAATAAAAAAATAAAAAATGATACCATCACCTTCCAATTCAACGTATTCATGATTTGACCCCTCCATTTCCATTTTTTTTCTCTCCTATTTCACATTCTATCACTCGAAATTATCACTTTTTAATAAATTTAAATATTAAAAATTTAGATATTTAAAATGAATTATACATAACTTCTTATAACATCGGACATCATAGTGAACAAAAAAATTCAATTAATCAGATACTCATTTAACTCCTCTTAATACCAACGTAAACCTCACTACTTCAATTCTACAACATTTTACTCCAAATAAAATAGTGAAAATAACTTGAAAAATTATTATTAATACTTTAAATTTAACATTTCGAAGAATAATATTTTTTACCCAATATTTGTTCATAAATTCTACATTGTTCAAAATTTCAAATATTCATTAAATGAAATCAAAATTGAACTTCCATGATTTTTGGTTCAAAATGAACCCTCATTTAGTTGGGTTATGTATGAGAGTTAAAAAATAAAATTAAAATTAAAAGAAAGGAAAATAGCAAGTTTTGAGACGTCGTCGTTTGACGGTGATCTAGTCAGAAGTCAGAACTTTTTCTAGGGTTTATGCTCTTAAAGAACCCCCTACTTAGAGGAAAAAAACTGAAATCAATCTCCCCATTTTGATATGGCTTGGAGGCAAATCCTGGCGTGGAGTCGAAGATTATCCTCAGTCTCAGCCCATTCAAGTTCTGTATCTGGGATTGCAAAATTCTCCTCCAAATCCAGCTCTTATATTGGTAAGATTTTATAGGATGGTAGTCTCATATCTCCATTTGTGCTTGTGTAATCTACTGAATATCTGTTTGAAGGTTCCTTTTGCAAATTAACAAAATGGGTTATAATTGTTTTGATTGAAATTACAGTGAAAGTTGGGATACCAGAGTTCTTGAATGGAGTGGGGAAAGGATTGGAGAATCATGTGGAGAAGCTGGAATCTGAGATTGGAGACTTGCAGAAGCTTCTTGTCACTCGAACCATTAAGCTCAAGAGACTCGGAATTCCCTGCAAGGATGTAAGAAAAATTCATTCTTTATATATCGTGGTTTTTTTCATTTTTCCTCTCTTTTTTGGGGATGAATTTAGAAAGTAGTGATGTTTTTCTTTTGGAACTAGGGGATTGGGGGGTGTTCTATTGTTAACGCGGGATGGAAGTTTCACGTTGTGTTTGGTTAATATGAATTTTAGCGACTGCATTATGACCAGTTATGATAGCTGGCAATGGCTTTGGTTTGGTGGGTTTGTTCTAATCTCGAGTGCATCTTTGGAAATTTCTAGAAACAGGTGTTGATTGAAACTACAAATGATGTGATTTTGAAGTTTAGAAAAATCAAATATGAACTAATTTGAGGACACGGTCCTGATTTAGAAACGGTCTTCTTAGCCACATTGTTTTATTTTTCATTTCAAGCTGTATGAAGCAGTTATATAATGTGGTTTTAGTTAATTATCTGTGAAGGCGTGGTTACCTGTTCTTATTGTTTGATATATGATAGTTCGTGTCACATATTATGCTTTTGGTTTCGTAACTTTTGGTTATATCATATTCATTGCTAAAAGTGTGGTCTGCTCCATTCATGGGTAAAAAAATCTGTAGATCCAAATTGTATTGAATTATTGATTTGGATGCGGACAATGTCTTGGTTAATGTCAATTTGGTCTGGCAATAAAAAAATTGTCACTGGAGGTGTAATTGTTATTTCGAGGGCATGATTTGTCTAATAATATAGATGGAGACTCGGGTTTTGGATTGACAATATGGCTGCATGAACATGTCTGTAGTGTTAAGGTCTTGGGAAGCTCCTCTTCAACATGATCAATGTCGAGTCCCACATGAGCTGGTTCTGGTTCCCCTCAGCTTTTACGTTATGCTTGTTTACCTTGAAGCATTGAATGATTTTCTTGGTTCCCCCCCCCCCCCCAAATTTCTTTCCCCCACAATGCCTTAAATGATAGAAGAAGCAGTATTCATTCGATATTTGTCTTGAATGAATTAATAAACCTAACATGACATTAAAAAAGTGAATTTTATTACTGAGTCAATAGTTCTACAGTTTGGTGCCTTCCATGCCTAATGCCTTCCCAGTCGTGAGTCCCTATTGCATCATAAAAATCAATTATGAGATTAGGAGGGGAAGTGCTGATCTTTACACTCATAACCTGATGTTAATAGGTAAAAATACAAGTGTAGAACTTTGGAGGACTGTGAAAGTAAGGTCAAAAAGTCGTGCAAATTACATTCTAATCCTACTAATGAACCTCTGTGGGTTGTCCTGAGTAGTTTGCTTCTAAACAGCGATTATTCAGGCATAAAGCTGAGGCGGAATTTCTAAGCAAGAGGAAAATAAAGCGGAATGGAAGATAAAGAAGATAAACATGTATGAACTTTATGCATATCATTATCTCCTGTCATTATTGTTATTATTATCCCTTTGTTTTGGGATTGGTGAACGGGTTGTGGCAGGGGGAAGAAGGGAATGCCAAACCTACTAACATTGTGTTATTCATCATGTTTATGTATTTTTTTCAATTATGTAAACTTTCTGCTAATTATCAAGCTTGCATACCCTTAATGACTCAGATCTTGGTCCATCATTACAGTTTTGAGAAAAATATCATATATTATAAATATAATTATCTAAATTGTTAGATTTGAAAATAGTACCAATTTATGGCTGTAATAAGTATCTGTTTATCCTTGTCCGGTTATCTAGTCCCTGGCATGGGTGCTTGACCCTTGGTCCATGTGATGTGGTACCAATTTTGTGAACTTGATTAGTCCCTTCATGCCTCTAACCGCAAGTTTAGCCATTTAATATTGAATAAACTCATAGATTGGCATTACATTTTGAGTTTCTTTTGTTTTTGCAGAGAAAGCTGATACTGAAGTATGCCCACAAGTACAGGCTTGGATTGTGGAGGCCAAGAGCTGAGCCTATAAAATCTTGATGAGTCTTTCATGGTGCAATTCAGATTCTGCTTGGTAGTGGACAACTGCTTGCAAATGGGTACCTACAGGACTTGGTTTTGCATTCTGAAACTCTCTTAGGGTTTAGGATTTAGGTTTTAGAGTCATCTGTTTGCAAATGGGCACCTACAGGACTTGGTCTTGGTATGTTGTTACTCTCTCCGCATTCCATGTCACTTCTGAATGATCAATAACACCACCGTTGAACTTATTAAACATCATTTTAGCAATGGAATTTTGTGCCTAACTTAGTATTGGAAGTCCGATCACCCCTGGTCATTAACAGTTCCACACAATCACCGCGTTCTTTTGTTTTTTTTCCTGTTTGGCTGTTGTCAATTGCCATATTGAATTGAAAGATGATTTCAAGTTTACCATCACAATATACAATGAGAAACTTATGTTTCACATCGTCCCCAATCTTCAATCAATTCCTTCAAAGGTGAACTTTTAGATTTCTCTAGTCAGTAAAGAGCTCTCCCATGAGGCACTACTAAGTGCTATAAATTGTGTGAGTTTTCATCTCTGTAGACAATATAACAATTTTAATCTCTATGAAAGCAATAGGTATTTGCTAATTGAAGGAAAGCCTACGCCTAAAGCAAAAGCAATTCGTAACCAGAATTTGAAGGGAGCATAAATCTCTACACTGCAACAAGCAGTTTTTTATGGATTTGACTTAAATTAGACCAAATCATAAGAGTAAACTATGTACAAAAAACTTAACAGATCTACATTCTCGTAGCTCTTGCCTGGGTTTAACAAAATGTGCCCAGAATCATACTCGAGAGTTACATATTAACCACAAATATAAAAGAAAATAAAAGCCTCCGTAATGGTAATTAACAGCAGACATCAGAAACTCCTTTCAAACACTTGGAAAATCACTTCAAATTCATACATGCACAACTACTTTACAAAAAACAAGAAATTAGTGCCGTGGAGAGTCCTCTGCTCATGCGACCCTTCTCATTACTGGGAAATTTTATGCAATGTTAACACAGCTGCAAGAAATCAAGAGAAAACTAAGAACATCATCAATATATATATATATATATATATATATATATATATATATATATATATGTTTATGTGTATATATATGTATGTATGTATATCAAGCTTTCTGAAATTACAAGATACTAGAAACATCCACCCACGTGATGATTTTAATTTACAGTGAACAATTTGTTTGAGGAAAATAAGTATCTAAGATACCTTGGGAAAATTAAAGATGGTGAACCAGTAGGATCTACAAATGAGAAAAGAAAAAAAATCATAGTTGCCAGAACATACCACAGAGATCCATTTGATTTTACAGCTGAAGTATTGCAAAGTGCGTTCATACAGTGAGTATGCACAGATAACAGGTTAAAGTCATGAGAAATGTATACTCATTCAACGAAATTATGCATCATTTTCAGCAAACTGAAGATTTATATCATGCAGTAACTGCATTATCAGAGAAAGATTACTTGTGATTACCATTGGATAATCAAAGAAGTTTCAGAAAAGCATCCTGTCAGCAGAGATGGCATCTTGTTATTGAAATTAGGCAGACTTAGTTTAATACTTGTACCTATATGCTTTAAAAGGAAACATGAGAAAAGGGGTTCCTAGGAGGGAAAAGGTGAACAATAGTAGCTGCTGGGATGATTGCTAAATTGCTTGTAGCAATCCCAGAAAATGGGGTTTGAAGCTTACTCGTGAAGAATGATCCTAAAACAAGCATTTGGAAATTAAGGGTCAACTAATGACACTAAAGAATCCTAGGCTATGTTTGGTGTTTTGAGAAACTATTTCCGAAAAAACGTATTTTTCAGAAATGTGTTGGGGAATGCGAGTATGTTTGGTTTTATTATGGAAATAGTTGATTAGGTGTATGTTTGGAAGAAAATGTGATTCGTTCTAATGTAGATGATGTCATGTGGTAGGATGTGGTAGGGTTTTGTTTGGTTAGTGGATCATTTTATATTGTAATATGTTGGTTATATTATATTGTGAAAGTTAGAATATATATAATTATAATAATGTAATAATTGGAAGATGCTATACATGTATTTTATTGATACAACGATTTGAATATGATAAAGATATACGTGAAAATATATAACAATTGAAATGTATATATAAGTGTAGGTAAAGTAATGATTAGGTGTTCTAAAAATAGTTTGGGGAAAGAGGAAATGTGTTTTGGAGGGAAAATGATAATAAATGTTTGGTTTTATTGCTCAGGAATGAAAACAATTTGGGAAAAGGAAACCAAACAAAGCCCTAATGTCTAGAGAATTCTAGCAAACGTTAGTGGATGAAAAAACTTAACCATCCATTTATTGAGTAAAACAGAATATAACGGATGCTGCACTGGTAATCAGACATATGGCAAAGAAAATGAGCTCATAGTGATGCATAAGAATCATGTCCTGCAGAAGTTCCACTGAAGTAAAAAGTAGATTAAATACCCAAGTCATATGGAAACTATTGCTCTACACGTAATCCACAACCACTACAACTCTTATGTTACTTAATATCCCCAAAACACTATTTAGATGCCTTCAGTCTCAAAAGATATCTATCAACATCTCATCATCAATGATCATGCTATTTGGACACAAAAAAAACATTTGAATGTTAAAAGAGAATTGTCAGGACTTTACTTGGAAAGTTGGTGAGGCATCGCAACTGACATCAAATTCGTGAACCCAGAAGGCCTGAAGATTCAACAATGGAAGATCACGTTATGCCATGATATGTTTAACTAC
>JAGSPU010001478.1:0-29632 GCA_019321725.1 Paulownia fortunei | reverse complement strand
AAAATTATATTATTATTAAATTACATAACTACCATTAAAATTAATAATACTAAAAGGATATTTTAGTCGAATAAAAAAATGGAGAAACATTCACACTTTTATAATAGGATATATATAGATATATAGAATTATATATATTATTATTGTTGATCGTATTAGGCCTTGTTTAGATCAATTAACTTCTCCACATTAGCATGCATTACCTTATGTCTACTTTCTAAATTCCTTATTAACCAAATTATTAAGTTTAGTGAAAAATGCCACACCTAATACTAAGAAATTGAGTTATGTTAAATGGAGTCAAATTTGTCAACCTAAACACAGAGGAGGATTAGGGATAAGGAACTTAAGAATATTAAATCAAGCCCATCTTGTGATTCTCCTTGGCCCAAGTTGCGCAATATTTCCCTCATAATAGCTTTCTTATTGCTAGGAGAAAACCTTATCACACTTCTTTATGGAAAGAATGTGTTTGATACTATTCCTTTGGTTTTAAACAATCTATTTTTGGAGTCCTCAGAATGGTACAAGTATTAGGTAATAATTTGGGAAAATAAAAATAAACATTTTGATGCGTACAAAAAATAGCAAGTACCAAGAAAACAATTTTTATTACTCTAATTTTTTGCTCAAAATACTTACAGAATAAAAAGGTTAGGAGAGTTGTGAGTTGGCCAACGAAAGCCTCCAATATTAAAAGCCAGCAAGTGCTTAAAAAAAAATAATCAAAGAAAATTTGAGTGTTAGAATGTATGTGTAACATAAAAAGTGTTACCTTATGTTTGTTGAAAGGTTTATATAGTAAGCAGAATCATTAAGGTAATTGAATGAAAGTAAGAGTCTATTACCTCCTTTAGATAAGCTTTATCAAGTAAATCAACCGTGAATCATAGAACATGTTAAAGTAATTTTTTTCCTTATCTATTGTCCCAGTAGAATTGGGCTAGGATTCTTTCAAGGAATAGTCAGGTTTTCAAATATCCGTTGGACAATAGCTGAGCTCATTGAGCTCAAATCTGTCCCACGTCAGTCCATCTAGGCTAGTTTCAATTATCAGCTTAACTCATTCGTGAGCCACATAGCTCGGCTATACTTTAGAAATCATCCAAATATTAAAGCCCAAAGTACTATTAATCATCAATCATATGGGCGTAAGCCCAAGAAAAATCCATGAGAAGATCAATCGTCATACTATGGCCCAAACCTACTGAGCCTAATTGAGTGACTCAAACTTAGGGCAATATCAGATAATCCCCTTACTCTACATATGCTAAAGCAGTTAGGTTAGATAGAGTAAGAACTGATATTCTCAAACCACTAAGTTATACCACATAATACTCTTTTCGTGTCAGCTATCAAATCTGGACATAAAAGCCTATCTCAAAATGACGCGAGTTAACATTTTAGTTCCTGCATCTTTTTGAATTTTGCAATTATCATTGTTTTTAAAAGCTGACGCTAATCATGATAATTGTTTAATAGTTGTCATTTCTACTGCCAAAGAAGATCTGGCCCATCCATATGTCCATTAAGCTGAGCTAATCAATGGACGCTGTGCACCAGGCAGAAATTTAATCTATTTATCTTCTTTTCCCCTCTTTAAAAAAAGGACAATCCCTTTCAATCTCATACTTTTGTCTTTACTCTCTCTCAAAGCAAGGTATTTCTAATATTTCTAACAATCGATGGATCCAAGAAACACCTACTTTCCAGTGTCATTAGCTTTACTTTCTGCCGCCAAGTACTCTCCATATCTAAACTTCTTATTTACTTTGATTTTCTCTGAATTCTCCTAGTTTCTTTTTTTTTCCTCTTCTCTTTGTGCCTTTGGTCAAAACTTCATAGAAAAATATAAAACTCCTGGCTTTACAAACATGTCCATTTCCTTTGAATCAACCAGGTCTGACCTACTAGCCCTGGTTGACATTCTTTCTTAACTCACCTCAATGATCTTAAAGATGAGGCTGGCACCTCGTCTACCCTTGAAGATGGGGTAGACACTTCCTCAACTCCTTAGGAGGAATTTAAGTCCCACCTCTGTATTCTTTTAGAATATAGTGTAGAAAGACTTAGGGAGAACACAGAAACCCCCCTGATTATCACATCATAGTTCCTTCAGAAAGTGACTGACCTAATTGTCCTCCACTAGGTTATCTCTGCTTTTATATGGCCCAAGTAGAGAAAGGGCTTAGATTCCCTATATCTCAACTGTATATAGATATCTCTAAATGGTTTGGGATTTCCCTAAATTAGCTCAACCCTAACTCATCTAGTTAAATGGTTAGGTTTGCCATGGCACTTTGATACATAAGGGAAGAGCCTAGTGCTAATTTATTCCATTCATAATTTTCATTCAAAGACCTTAAGCCCAGGTCTAATCTACTTTACCTCACAAGGTGAGGCAAAGTTTCTGAGTAGATATCCAACTCTAATAAAGGCTGGAAAAAGAGTTACTTCTTTATTTTTTTTCCTATCCCTTGGGGGTTCTCAATAACTTGGTTGATAAGCCTTCCGACCTATGAGAAATTCTATCCCAAATGCCGACCTCATCATTACCAAGCCTTCCTCCATCAACTTAATGATAACGAATATAACATCAAAGACTTAGTAGACTTCTAGAGTCTCATTTATCCATTCAGATTGAGTCCTAAGGAGATTGAGCTCCCTCACATTTTAGGTATATTTGATGTTAACTTCTGACTGATTAGTCTTTCTTTAATATTCTATGTTCTTATAACCCATTTGGCCTTACGCAGAAAACATGATAGCTAAAAGACTTGTCGTGATGTAGGAGGTAGCAAAGAAGAGCTCTAGCTCATCCCCTACTCTAAAGGTTGTCCCTAGGTAGTCAGTCTTTCTTTTACTCAGCAAATGGCATCTTCCCTTGGGCTATTAGCCCAAGCCCTTTGCATCCAACTAAAACCACCTAAGCTAGTTTTAGAACTCCCATTTCTCCATCTAAACGATCGAAGACGGCCTAAAAAAGCTAGCCTCTGTTAGTAGGTCATCCTCTAATTCCATTTTCTTCATCGATAGCTCGATTCTAGACACAAGAGATGGCAATATTTGGGTTGGGAATAGGGTCTTCTATAGACTGTCATTTTGCATGGAACTTTTAACACAATGCCCTGCCCACATGGCCAAGGTAACCTCCATACCTTTATTTTCCCATTTGGCTTTTATGGTCTTATTATTTCTAACTCCTAACTTTTGATTAGGCTGATGTGTATCTGGGAGCTCTGATGTCAAAGTGGAGGTCATGACCTTCCACTACTATTGTTGCTCAGGAGATTGAGAACCTAAGTAAGGAAGCTTCTAAGCTCTGTGCTAAAAAGAATTAAATATCTATTAAGATGGCCAAACTAAAAGCAGATGCCGAGTTGTGGCTCATATCTTTGTCTCTTATGAGTCCCAACTCAAGAAGTTAGAAGAATACAAGAAGAGGGCAGAGGACTAGATGTTAGATTCCCTTAATAAGATGGTAGCTCGAGAAGCCTAAACCTGTACTAAAAGATACCAGCAGGGGCATAAAGTGGGATACAAGAAGGGGCACAATGAGTACCTCAGCTTGTCTGTAGGGAAGGCCTCTCTTCAGTTCATAGGGAGACTGTTGGGTCAAGGTTTTTACGATCTGAGGCATTTTTGGAGTACTTCAATACGACTACTCTGCAATATTATTATTAAGGCTTTGATAGTTATGCCTAGCAAGTATCAAGGGCTTAACCTAAAGCTAGATAAGGAAGAGCTAGTGTAGATAGCTCCAGACTCGAATGGGTTTAAACAAGTCGAGGCTGAGGAAGATCTGGATTCTAATGTACCCTTGGCTCTAGCTCTACCTCTGCTCCTACTATTTTTCTTGAAGTACCAATGGCAATGCCTCCTCTTGAGCTATCAGTAAATAATAGTGCAGTCATGGAAGTAGTCCCCGACTTAGGTGATAATGTCAATGATGAGGCTACTCTTGAAGAGCTTATCAATAATTCAATTGAACCTCTTATCTTAATATAATCTAACTAGTATTTAGTAAAATATGTTGAATTGCTAGCCTCATGCAACTAGTAGGTTGAGTTGAGTTGCCTTATTTTTTCTTTCAAGCTTTTGGTTACCAAATCCCAATTAAATCCTTCTTGCAAAGTGTTTCAACACTTGCAACAATTCTCAAGTTGTAAGAAATACCTTTGAAGGTGCCTACTCCTCTAGATCTAGGGCATGCCATGATTTTTCAATATCAACTCCCTAATTTGATCATATTTTTTCAAATCTGTTATGATTTTTTCATAAAAAGTTCATTATAATTTCCCAATCATAAGAGAGCAAATTCCCGAGCTCAGTTCAGAGGCTTTCACCCATCAAGTTTTCAGGACGTCGAATTCTTGTGCTCTTCAATCAGAGGCGTTCACTCGTTAAATAGTTCATAGGCTTTCATCCATCAAGTAGATAAGAGGCTTTGGCCCATTAAGAAGTTCAGAGGCCTTCGCTCATCAAGAAGTTCAGAGGCCTTCATTTGTTAAGTAGTTCAAAGGCCTTCGCCTATCAAGTTTCAAGAGGTTGGATCCCCAAGATTTCTTCAAATTTATCATTCTCAAAAGAAATGTTGGGAGTCAGGGAAAGTACTGCCCCCTCTTTATTCAAATATTTTAAAAAGTGAAATTATATGAAAGTAATAAGGGTAGACATTAGCTCTACTAAGCAAATCAAATAATGAAAAGTCTAATGTAGCCTACACAGGCCTACAAACCCATCTAAACATAGAATCTTTGGATGTTGTAAATATTTTAAGGTTGAGGTAGCTTACGTCTCCCAAGCTCCTCCAACTCATAAGCTCCTCTTGTTGGAATCTTTTATGATATTATAAGGCCTTTCCCTATTTACCTCCAATTTCCCAATGGGGTTAAAGGTATTAGCTAAGTGCTTCAATTGATCAGAACTCGTACCCGCAAAAAATGGTAGGAGTAACTAGTAGCCTAGCCGCCTATTCTGAATTTGAATCACTTGCTTCTATGGCTATAGCCCATTATGTAGTTGGGAGCCGGTGGTTAACTAACCTTTCTTGCTCTCATCTTTATTCCTAACTATAGAGTAGTCCGTTTTCCAAATCTAAACCCACTGAAAGTCAAGAAAAAATTGGGGCTTATCTACACCACATTGACCTAGAGCTTAGGTTTATCTTTATATTTTGGTTCCTTTGATTGATTTATTTGCAAACCTTTACCTTTCATTGTATCCAACCTTACTATTATCTCTGGAAAACTCCTGAAGTTATGTCTTTCAATACTAGGACTCAAGTAAAGTAGTTGAGATAAGCTGTTTGCACTTTGTCAGATACCCTTTGAGTCAGCCAGCCTTCAAATAAATTAGGTATAGAATGCTTTGGAACTCAAAAACTTGCCTTTTCCATCAGCAATAAAATCACTCAATGTTGCATTCAAAGAGAGAAAAGAAAAGAACCGATCTCTTTCTAAATAGACTAAAGTAATTCTAATTAAAAAGCTAGTCTGTAGCTCGTGGAAAGCTAGTCTCCTAACGAACCCACATGAATAATTATCATTGCCTTACTTGACTCTTTTAGCTTGTAGGACTCCTAGCTCTAATCAATAGGTAAAATACAGATTAGAGCCTAGTTCCTTCTATGTCCTTAGGGTGGTCTACAATTAGCACAAAGCTATTGACCAATCTGATCCAAGATGAGTAATCGAGTTCTTCCCGAGCTTCTTTGAAAGTGATTTCTTTTAAGTGAAGGCAGCATAAGTACCTTCAAACGGACCTGGCATTGAGTGCCATTTTCTCTCATATTTTTATAAAAGCAGCTAAGATTTTAACTTGACTTAATCATACTGTTAACCATATACCAAGATTGAAAAGAATGTCGTTCATGAGCCTATAATACTGCTGATTTGCTTTATTTTTGCTTTTCTCTATTTACGGGGAATTTGATTTGATAGAGATCGGTCTTATAAGATTATCTTTAACCACCCCATCCTGACTCTAGCTAGCCTAATTGAAACGGTGTTGGAGCAAAAAAGACTTCCCTATCAGACTCTATCAACCAAAAGTTTGATGCAGAGTACAAAGTTACCTACAAGACAAATAAAAGACTAAAGGAAAATGGTAACCTATTCTTCTACAAAACCCCTATCGGTTTGCATTGTTAGCAAATCCCTGCATCATCACTCGGGATTAGAGACCCTCATACTTTAGTATGGCTTTTAAATATACACAAAACAAAGAAGGGCATGTATGAGTGATATCATAAAGCGTCAATTTACAAGAAGATCAAAGACGCTTACCCTAAGAGAATACCTTCTCTTGTAAAGTTCCCCAACATCCCCAACAATTCTATAGCAATTCCTTGGGAGGTCACCTGGTCTATTTTTTTCTCAGTAGTTTCGGTTGGAGTTGCTATTCTTCTGCCAACCCTTACATGTCAAGCTCCTTAGACAAGTAGTATGATAAAACCATGTGCTCTAGAAGTCGCCTTATTAGTGGAGGGATAAGAAATCCTTACCTGAGTTTTATATTGACATATTAGAGTCAAGTGCACTCTGAGTAGGGAATCTTGGTGTGTGGTTAAGAAAACAAAATGTATTTGATCATTATTCTTGTAGGCGTTGTGTTGTAAAGATATGCTTTTCAAACTCTAGAAGCTCATAATCCGGTCTCAGTAGGTTCCGAGCAAATTGTAGTATTGGGGTCCTTTCAGTGATTTCTTTTAGTGGTCGCATCTGCGGTGAAGAAATAATGTAATCTTTCCACAGTGTTGCTTTATTTCTGATTTGATCACAAAAAATAAGTAAAGGAAACCTTCTCTAATTAGGAAATCTCCTGAAAGCCTTCTTTCCAGTAGAGAGCAAAGCAAGTAAGTCCGTCTTTTTGGATTTAATGGGTGAGATGTTGGCTCTGTCCTTCTTCTTTTTATTGGGTCATACTTCCTTGCTAGTTACTACTTCCATAGAAGAAAGTCAATCAAGAAGAAGTTGTTTTGACATGCTAGCCTTAGTGTTCTTACTGCCATTCCTCTACATTGGATTCAATAAGGACTAAAAACTCGTTCTAACTTTCATATTAGTAGTTTCATTTTGGTAAGTGGGAAAATGAGGATTGGAGGAACTGCACACTTATCAGTTAGATGGCATACATTTATGGACCCCCTGCTTTGCTTTTTCTTGAGTTCTTTTTGTTGATCACGGGGCATATACAGCAAAAAATTAAAATTTTTAAAAACATCATACCATAACAATTATAGTAATACCCCAGATTCCATGCGATTTTTAACAATCTCACAATTTCCAATGACTATAATAAAATAATAAAAGTATCAATTTATACCTTTCTATGCACTCCGATTATCATAGGGTATGAACCAATCAATTGCTAGCCCTTTTTTTGAATTTGGTTCACAGGGATCCAAATGTCTCCCCTCTAAAGTTATCTATATTTTGAGAAAGAACACAAAATCAGAATTTCGCTAGCAATTTTGATTTTTTTTTAATCTAATTGATGGAGTGTGTATAGAAAATATTATTTTCTGTTATCAATTTCTGATAAAAGTATTAATACTTAAAGATGGAATTTTTAGAGAAAAGGGACGAATGAAGAAAACAATTTTCTTCTCTTAATTTCTATATGGCCAAAAATTATATGGACATCTTTTTACAATTTTCGACCATGAGGTATATATATGGGGCTCAAAATATTAATATTCCTACTCTTGGTATTTTGTGTCTCCTTTTGATTGTTGGAAGATATTTTGGTTGATCCAAACCTCTTCCAACTTTATCTCTTTCATATATTTCAAAGATATTTAAGGTTTTCCAAGAATTCCAAACTCTTGACTTTTCATTCTTTTTCAATCACCTTCATGGGCCTCTCCTAAGTCTTTGTGAATTAGGCTTGGACTAAAAAATAAATCCCACAATTAATCCAATTAATTATCTTAGCCCAAACTTAATTAATTAATTCAATCTAGCCCACCTAATCAAATTAGGTCCAATTAAATAATCCAATTATTTAATTAGTAAATTAATTTAACAATTAATTTATAGACTACACAATTAATTTGATCCAATTAAATAATTATTTCACTTTAATTAGGCTCCCTAATCTTATTAGGTCCAATTAAATAATTCAATTATTTAATTAAATAATTAATTCAACTCCTTGAATTAATTTAAACCCCAATTAATTAATTTTCATTAATTAATTGGATTCAACCCCTTGGATCAATTCCTAAATTAGAAATATTCCATCTCAAATTGTATGTGACCTTTTAAGTTCACAACTAAACTAGTAGTGGGTTTGCAACCTTTGCAACTTATAAATAATAATTATTTCAATTAATTAATTTAATTAATTAATCCATTTGAAATTAACTCCTTAATTTCAAGAACCTTACAAGTCATGGGAAACACTTAGCAATTGTATCATGACTACCTAGACCTAGGTAAAATAGCGAGTGAACTTATTTCAATTACGAGTATCATACACGTAAGGTCTTTCCCGTCAACTAATCTCCTAATTGAGTCTAAGGCATGGATTAATAGTCAAAACCCTAATTGCTCAATAATTATGATTTTATTTTAAATTTCAATGACTTATGATGAATCGTTAGAAAACCCCCATCTAACATTCATCCTGCCTTGGCCAAGGACTTCTGAGTCATGAACTATAAAAATATAGGAGATTCACTTATTTTGCCAGACAAGTGATGAATCTTTTGTTGGCCACTCATTAACCTCCATACATACCAATACAATATCTAGTATATCCCTTTTGTGTTTGTCAGACAATTAGAAGATACATCAAAATGAAACACGACATGCATAAGGCTACCATGGTGTGTCAAGTCAAAGGGCTAATCGTGTACTATCATAACATGACATTTCTTATTTCGACAAATAAGTTTCCAATTAAGAAATTTCAGAGGACCTATTCAGTGTATTTGTTCCCTAATAAGCACCCACATACATATACTAGTGTCACTACACTAATATCCATGGAGTGAGACATCCTCTTCATGCGAGCATGCATCGTATGTACGAGTCATTGGGCTATTTGATGTCCTATCTCGAAAAGCCATTAACTCGAAACTAATTTAAAATCAAAATTATATAGGCATATTCTATGATCACCGTCAAATGCGTGACCATGCCCCGTAGCTAAGTTTGGTCTAGAAACTTTATCTAATTACAAAATGCAATTAAAGATAAAGAAATTTACCTATTTTATTAATATGATTTAAAAAAAATATTTTTTTACAAATACAAGAGTATAAAAGATGCCCAATCTAATTGGCATGTCGGGCACTACTCTAACACTTTTGACTGGACGGTGGCAGGTGAAGTGGCGCAGCCTCATCTAGATTTTCTACCTTCACAACTCTTGTCTTAGTGACTCTTATTCTTTTCTAGGTTTTTTTTCTGAGTGTTAATACGATAGATTTTTTATTTGCCAATGAATTGGATCCGCCTCGATCGCAAAACCACCACAAGATTCAAACTACTAGCAAAAAAATATCCAATTTTTGGAAAGTGATCAATGACTAGTGAGCAAGTTGAATCCTTTATTCTCAAGTCGGCCTTTGATAAACTTCGAAACTAGGCCTAGAAAGGTGGAGAGGAGTAAGACAGCCATGTTCTAGCATGGGGGTTACCACTATATCCTTTCTTGATAGACTCAAAGCTCTTTGTAGTCAGGCGGGGTAGAAAAACTTATCTCAAAAAGAGACATACCAAAGATGACAGAGAAAGGCATTCGATTCAAAAAATATATGGCAATCAAAACAGCTTCAGCCAAAAATAGACTAAGTATAGAAGCATGATAACAACTTATGAACTGCCCTGCTTGAAGGATCATAGCCAGAACTGACCTAGCTACAGAGGAGAAGTTTGACTTTCGAGAGTGGATCCTAGCTTGGACTGATCTTTGACCCTAGCTCCAAGCAAAAAGATATGTATGTTTTTCTTCCTTCTTCTAAATGGGATCATCCTTTTCAGAGAGTTCCACTATTGGGTAATTAGGTGCTTAAGCTTCATCCATAGGATTTGGAGAAACCTTCTAAGCCTACTCTCAATTCATGTCTTTTAATCCCTTAAGTTCTTCCCTGCTTCTCTAGCACGGTTGCTCTGCTAAAGAAAATAAAAGAATCTCAGGTTGGAAAAGTAAATTATTATTCTCCAGAGGATGACTAATATCCGATCGAATCTATCAAGAATGAGTTGATGACTACAGAAAATGCAGGTGACTATAGTCCTCTGCACGGTGGTTACTTAAGCCAAAGTATAGGAGCGATCCATAGGTATCGACTATTAACATCTCGAGACTCGACCCCATTTCTATATTCAGTCGAGAAGGTATTAGCCATTGATTATCGTACTTTTGTAAAGGCACCATTGGGCGGTGGTTCCTCTCCTTCCTCTTAAACCTTGAACATAAAATTGATCTCACAAAATATAGCTACTACACCAAAACTAGGTGTAAAGAACCAACTAGACTAGCCTAGTAGATAAATCAGGAATACAAAAATAAATATAGCAATTGGACTAGTGATCAGTGTATATTTTGATAAATTTTTGTATCAAATTCTTTATATTTTCTTGTTTTATTCTTGTCAATATTATAATTTTATTAATATTTTATGTTAGGGAATCAATAAATAAAAAAATATCAAAAAGAGCCAAAATAAAATCGAAGAAGACAATATGTTTCGTGAGCAAGTTGGAAGATAATATTTTATTATATCAAAGAAGCATCACAATGAGAAGAAAAGGGCCATTTTGCCTAAATGCATTATTTGTGGATAAAAATATATGCAAGAAATCACTTGGACTTTGCAAGTGATTATTGGACTCAAAATCAACATGTTTCCAAATTTGTGCAGTTTTGGTATTTTAAGCATAACTCCATGTTCAAATGCCGTATGGACCTAAATCTTATTTCATTTAAAAGCCAAGAGATAAAACTACAACTTTGCTGCTGGAATCTCAGCCTTGATTATAGCATAAAATTCATCCAAATGAGAGCATTGGAAGAAATCTATCTATACTAACATATCTCCTTAAATCAAGCACAATGTTCTCCCTAGTGGTTGGATTAGGTGATTCGGTTGGAAAATAAATCTAAAGGATAAATCTACAACTTTCATGTTGATCATTTTTTCAAAATCAGCTAATTACATGGAGAAAAATGGATGACAAAATTTAGATCTGAAAAGGACATGTGAATTTAGATCACATTTAAAGTTAATTTTGAGTGCATTTGGAGTGAATTTAGAGATGCTAATCTAGGCACTCTTGTACTATAAATAGGGGCTCTTGGATGACATTCAACACATATAAAAACTCTTAGAGGGGAAAATAATGTTTTATTGTTATCTTTCTTTAGGCTAAGATTTTTAGTAATAATGTAAGTTTTCTAGTAATAATTGAAATGTATTCTCTAGTTTTTCTTCTATTTTTAGTCTTTTCTACTTTTATTATGTCTTTCTAAATTTTATTTAAGTTAAGGAGAAAGGGTAAAGCTCTTGATGGAGGAAGAAGAATGGTTATAAAAGTGCATAATATTCAGGTGTGTTATTTTATTATTTTAATTTTTGATTGAAACCCTCCTTGTTTAGTGGCGATTCTTGATTTATGTATTATCAATGACACAACAAATACTTAGTTTCATTTAACTTAATGTACAGTTCTACCCTACCAGCTGCTAATGTGAAATTTTGATTTATTGTAAATAAAAGTGTGCATAAATACTTGATCCCATAAATAAGTATTGGTATTAAAACTTTTCTTGTTTTATTGTGATTCTTGATTTATGTATGTTTAATAGCACAACAAATACTTGGATTCATTTACCTTATTGTATGGTTCTACCCCACCGATTGCTAATGTAAAATCTTAATTTGTTGTAGACAATGATGTGCATAAATACATGATCCCATAAACAAGTATTGGTGTTAAGAAATAATTCATAAACAATAAGACAATATCATGATTACCTTAATGTATTAGCTATTTGATAACATCTTCCAATTGGAACCTTATTATGTATAGATTCCAATTATGACATTTAAAAGAGGTAAAAAGAATAAATAATCATTCTTTTATCCAAAACTCAAGAGCAGATCCCTAATCCTCAGTACTTTTATTACTTTGATTTCTTTGTTATAGCATAAATATTTCTTTATATTCTAAACTATATTCAGCCAATCTTTTAGAAAATATAAACTCAAAAACTTCAAACAACTTCCCTATAGATCGACCTCGGACCCTCGAGAAATTTATTACTTGACACAACCTATACTTGAGTTTGCAATCTTAAAGTTGTAGCAATCAGAGGCCAAAGTACGTTCAATTTCATCACCCGATCTAGATAGACAATGGAAGCCTAGCACTAAGTGCAATCTCCAGTGATAATGGACCCAAATGCATGAACAACGAATTGCCAACCAACTATGGACGGTCTAGAAGATTTACTTGGGCATAGTGCTTGAAGATTGAGGGCTTTCCTAAGTAGAAGACATGGAACTAGCGCTTTGCACTTGACCTTTCCATTAAGCTCTTGGAAAGTGGTGCAAAACTAGGTTGCCCAGTTGAAAATTTTTCTTTCGCCTTTCGACTGTATCCTGCTCATAGTCAGCTTTTATAGGCTTCTATCCATAGATAGGCCAGGTCATATTTTTCTTCAGTTAGATATAATACTTCTGTTATCAAAACTCTATTCTAAGCCTCATCGTAATTATGAACTTTACAGGTTTCCATCCCAATCTCTACGATGTAGACAGCTTGCATGTGGTTTCTTCAATAGTAGTCCTTGGACTTGTTATGATAGCTCTTTCACCTTCACTTACCCATTAGCCTGGGGATGGGTTGCTGATGTGAAATGCTATCTAATCTTTATCTCCTCACGCCAATCTCGGATCTTGACTCCTTGAAATATGTGCCATTATCTAAGACTAAGTCCTTGGGGACTTCAAACCTATAGATAATATTTTTCCACATGAACTTCATGACCTATCCCTCTGTAATCTTAGTTAGTGTTTTAGCCTCAACCCACATGCTGAAGTAATCAACAGCTACTAAGAGAAACTTTATCTATCTTACCGCCAAAGAAAAATGGTCCAATTTGGTCGATTTCTTACTTAGCAAAGGGATACAGTGAGCTCATAACCTTCAACATCTCAGCAGGCTAAGGGCATGCTTTTGACACTTTTCACAATTTTATATTAACTCTTAGATATCCTTTCTCAAGTTGTCTAGAAATATCCAACTTTTAATGCCTTACGTGTAAGCGCTCTACTCCTGAAATGATCACCACAACATCCTTTGTGGATTTCACATAACACATAAGCTCCCTCATTCTCTGACAAGTACCTCAGGTATGGTGTTGTGAAGGATCATTTGTAAAGTATCCCATCGATGATAAAAAATCTAGTAGCTCGGGCTTGTAGACGAGTTGTCTCATTTTTCTCTTATAGGAGTATTCCCTCCCATAGGTAAGTAAAGATTGCTGACCTCCATTTTTCTTTTTCCTCAATCGTGCTTACCTCTATTTTTCGTACTGCTCTAATGGGCCAGTCTACCATGGAGCTGGCTAATTTTGATAAGTAATCAACCTTCACATTTTCTGCTCGGGAGATCTGATGTACCTAGACATTCTATCTTCTCTTACCTCAAATTGAACTTCGATCTATTGAATCATGAGTCTAGAATTTGAGTAGACCACTATACTTCTAGCTCCCAATTCTAGTGCTATCTTCAACACTCCAACCAAGGGTTTATATTCCACTTCATTATTTGAAGTTTTAAACTCAAACCTGGCGGCAAATTCCAACTCATCTCATTTTTGGGCTAGTAAGTACTATCTCTAATCTATAGCCCACATTATGATTGAGCCATCAATGTGAAATAACTATTTCTACACTGCTCGTTAGCAGACTTAGTTATTTCCTATATAGAATATGCCGAAACCTAAGCTTTGACTATGATTCATGATTCGTACTCAACGTCATGTTCTCTTATCTAAATGGTCACCTGATGTTTTGGGTTTATATAGTATTTGGCTCAAAGGTAAATTGGTGAGGATGACTACTTTATATGAGAAGAAATAAGGCCTCAGCCATCAGGCGATGGTTACCAAAGCAAGGCCTTTTCCACTTCCAATTACCTCTACTCAGCCTCTTACAACAGCTTACTGACATAGTAGATGGTTTCTATAGAGCTCCGACTTTCCTTATCCAAGACTGAGCTGATAGCCTGTCCTCCAACCGATAAGTAGATATACAAGGGCTCGCTAAGAATATGTTTGATAAGAAAAGGTAACTTAGCCAAGAATTCCATAAGCCCCTCAGCAGTCTTTTGTTATTCCTCTATCCATTGAAATTTGCTTGCTTTCCTTACTTTCCTTAGTATCTTGAATAAAGGCAAGGTTTTTTCTACAGACTTGGATATGAAAGAGCTCTGGGCCGCTATTTGACCTATAAGACATTGGACCTCATTAATGCTCTTTGGAGGTTTCATGTCTCGTATTGCCTTCATATTTTTTGAGTTTACTTTGATCCTTATCTCAATAACCTTGTAGCTTAGAAACTTTCCCGATCTGACTCCAATGGCACATTTAGCTGGATTCAGTTCCATGCAATATTTTCTAAGTACCTCATAGGTTTCAGCCAAATCAGTCGAGTGAGATTCGACCTCTCTACTTTTGACCAGCATATCATCTATATATATCTCCATATCCCGTCCAAGCTGGCCTTTGAATATCTAGTCCACTAATCGCTGGTAAGTGGCACCTATATTCTTAAGCCTAAAGGGCAGGACAACATAACAATAAACACCTGTTGAGTTATGAAGCTGACCTCTTTTTTTTATCCTTTAGAGCTAGCATGATCTGATGCTACCCTTTGAAGCATCCATCATGCTGAGCACCTCATATTCTGATGTGGAATCCATGAGCTGATCTATCCTGGGCAGAGGATGGTGATCCTGAGGGCATGCTTTATTCAAATACCAAAAAACTAGTGCAGATTCTCCACTTCCCCGCTGTTTTTGGAACCAATACTGTATTAGACAACCACTCTGGGAATGGAAACTCCCTGATATGGCCGACCTCTAAATTTTTGGACTTCTGTCTAAATGATCTTATCCTTATCAGGCTTGAAGTGTCTTTTCTTGTGCTTAACCGATTTGAATGTTAGGTTAACATTAAGGTAATGCATGGCTACCTATGGGCTTATCCTCACTAAATCATGAGCTGACCATGAAAGCACATCCACATTCTCCCTCAAAAATTATATTAGGAGTTCAGTGGATCTTGGCTCGAGCTACGTTCTAATCCGAGTAGTCTTCCATTTGCAAAGACTACTATTAGGGTTGGATATGAGGTGTGGCCTCAGCATATAGCTCTGTAGCTACTTATTTTCCATTGATTTCTTTATGGCGATCTATATTTGTAGCCTCAACCCGATTTATTTTCTTCATGGCCTCCACATAACACTTTCGTGTTGCTTACTGATTTCCTTCCATCTCGCCCATCTCATCTCCTACTGAGAACTTTGTCTTCTTATGGAAGGTAGAAACTATGGCTTGAAACATATTAAGCATGGGTCTACCTAATATAACATTGTATACTTATGGGGTATCAACCACCAGGAATTGCACCATCCTTGTCTTTCTCAAGGGTTCAAACCCAACAGACACAGGCAAAATCACCTAGCCTAAATAGAAAGGGTGAAGTGTGTAGAGTGCTAAATGTGTGTGCGTGTGTGCGTGAGTGTTGCTGAGGTAGGAGAAAGAGAGGGTTAGGGTATGTAATTGCAAATGACCAGGGCTCCCTGTCACAACCTCTTAAAAATATGTATATATATATATATATATAACCTATGCAACATAATTTGTGCATGTATGCGTATGTATAACTTTTTTTTCTAGCTAGTTAGTTTAACATAACACTAATAAAGTAAAGTGCTTTAACATCTTGTAACACTGTATAGAGATAGATAGTTATTTGAATGATAAAAAGGTCTATCAAAGTCATCACAAAACTCAGACTCATTTACAATGGAGTTTTAAAAGTGATATACAAGATAAGGTCAGTAATATAATACAATAGACTGTAAAATCAAAAGCACATCCTACAAAATAGCCCCAGCAAGTCGTCATCCATATACATCGATCTTTGAAAGCCTGTATGAGCTCCATAGCTAGCCCAGTAAACTAGAGGTCTCAAGTTTTATCATGCTTACGTACAATTCATGAACTACGTGAGCTAACGCTCAGTAAGTGAAAATCATGCATGCTGAAGCGATAATCTAACAAATATACGATGCATCTCTATGAAATCATGCCAGGAATGAAAGCTCCTGAACTAAAACAATTCATTCAAAATCATTTTCCATCACTGGGCCCTTGGCCTACCTACTATGCACCGGATAGAGCTCTAAACAATATCAATAATCACATGGCCATAAACAAATTAACTCAGTCCAGGGGCCATCTCCTGGGATCACCAGAGGTCCACCCCCTATCTTCCCCTGTGATCCTCCAGAAGTCTTCCCACCAGTGGAGTCAATAAGGGCACAGTCAAGTGGTCCACCATCTATTGACCACCAGAGGCACACCCCCTGTCAACCCCTATGATCCTCCGAGAAGTAACACTCGCAGCGCCCCAAAATATCACATAAGCACACCTCGCATACCTCTGTGCACTAGTAGTGTCCAATCAAAATATTTTCTTTATGAAAATAAAGTCATGCATGCAAAACCTCAATTGTGAGCGTGTGTTATGCATGAACGTGTAAATACTGATGAATAGCATGTTCAATGACACAACAGATCCCATGTCCTATCATCCAAGAAACGTATGCACTATAAGATATTTATAATACTCATAATACACTCAACAAGACATAAGGATCACATTTAATATAGATAAGGCAATAAATACTATGTCCACACATTGTAGTTGCAAAATGGATTTTTACTTACCTTTAATCGATCGTATCTTACTTCTTAGTTTCTTAGGTGTTAGTCCCCAACCTTAGGTGTGAATAATCTGAAAAAATATAAGATATCAATCACTATCCTCAATCCACAAGTTCATTATGCTTAATCCTATACAACGACCTTGAATTTCAATTTAACTATGTAACAATCAAACTTTACTACTTAGGGACTAAAACCTAATACTCTCTCCTAAATACCTTGTATTTCTCATCTTAAATGTAACCTTTAATTCGAAATTAGTTACAAAGATTTGATTTTATTATCTTGTATTAATTGGATGAAAGAACTAATTTAATTGAGTGATTGATTACGGGGATTATAACATATCAATTAAATAATACTAGAATAAATTCGAGACGAGAAATCAAGGTATTTAAAAGATTTCATTGGGTTGAAGTATATATATTTTTAAGGTTTGACTGTTACTTAATTAAATTTAAGTTATGATCCCTTATGAGATTTGATATAGTAAACTATTGATTAACAATGAAAATTAATACATTATACTTTTACATGCAGTCTTATATCTAAGGTTAGGGAGAAGAATCTTATTAACATTGAGAAGGACATCAAAGGTGAAAGATATGTAAAAATTCATTTGCAATTACAATGTATGGACATATAATTTTTTGCATTATCTATATTAAATGTGATCCTTGTGTCTTGATGTGTGTATTGTGAGTATTATACATACCTTATAGTGCATATGTTGCTTGGATGATGGGACATAGGATCTATTGTATTATTGGACATGCCATTCATCAGCATTTACACGTGCATGCATAACACGTGCTCACATTGAGGTTTTGCATGCATGACATTATTTTCAGAAAAAAATATTTTAGTTGGCCACTACTAGTGTACCGAGCCATGTGTGGCTTATTAATATGATATTTTGGGGCGCCGCGAGTATTACTTCTCGGAGAATCATAGGGGTGGACAGGGGGTGTGCCTCTGGTGGTCACGAGAGGGTGGACCACTTGATTGTGCCCTTATCGATGCCGCTAGTGGGAAGACTTCTAGAGGATCATAGGGAAAGACAGGGGGTGGACCTCTAGTGATCCTAGGAGATGGCCCCCGGACTATGTCGATCTATTTATGACCATGTGATTATTGATATTGTTGAGAGCTCTATCCCATACATAGTAGGTGGGCGAAGGGCCTAGTGATGAAAAATAATTTTGAATGAACTATTTTTATGCATAAGTTTACATTCTTGTCATGATCTTATAGAAATGCATTGCATTTATGTTGGATTATCCCTTTAGCATGCATGATTTTCATTTACTGAGCATTAGCTCACGTAGTTCGTGCATTGTAGGTGAGTTCGATGATACTTGAAGCAATGGACTTACTGAGCGAGCGGCTGGAGCTCCTACAGGTTCTGAGGATCAGTGTACATGGATGACGACCTGTTGGGTTGGTTGTTAACTTCTTTGATTTTGGAGTCTATTGTATTAAGTTTTGGAATTTGTACTGTATATTACTATTAAAATTTTTATGTACATGAGTATGTAAATATTATGTTTGTTATGGGTCATCTGCAGGTATATATAAATTAGTTTATGAGTGGGAAAATAGTTTATTATTTATTTAGTTGTTATAGGGAGAATTTTTTTTTTATTATGCTTATACACATGTTCCATTATGTCAAATTATACTATATATATAGTTGTATAGTAATGGGGGTGTAACAGAGTGGTATCAGAGCCCGGTTATAGGTTCTGTAGCTCGGTTACACGAACTGATGATAAAAACTCGTGAAGGATAACAAGGCATTCGGGATGAGTTGGTTGAGACCAATACAAACTCTACATAATATCAACAAGAAGAGGAGAGGAGGGGATGATGAACCCATTACTAAAGTAGACCACATACACCATAAAGTGTTCACTCAGGGGCCTCGTGATCTTATCACAGACAACAAGAAGAACCAACTTGTAACAAGATGGTAGCAGAAGTTTTTTGCTCAACACTTTAAGGTCCCCTGTAGTCAAATAGGTATTACACACATCTACATCCATGACACGACTATGTTGAATGACCGAGGAAAGCTCTGCAGATTTCCACTTTGACTCAACCTCTCCCCTCTCTCCTTGGGACTAACCAGACCCTTTCGATGATGACTCTCCCGACTTCAACGAGCTATCACTCCTATGGAACTCACTAGACACCTCTTCTTCCCACGATTCTCTACCATAATTGGGTAAATTGGCTATAGCCTCAATGGTCTTGGGAGGAACACCCTAAGTATCTAAAATCAACGCAATTGTTGGGGGAATTATGTGGGATGGTACGAACGACCATGGAGGTAGGGAAATGCGGCGTCTCATGGGGGCTCGACCCGTGGGCGCTGTGGCAGGAGGGCCACGATGCCCTCCAAAGGGACGCATTCCCTGGGACGGTCAGCTCACCTGTCGCAGGGAAGCCCAAGTTAAACGCATGTCCGCTCGACCTGGCTTGCTACAGGTAGCAGCAGCTCGTTGTTGTCCGCAATAAGAGTTTCCGCAGCCGCTACTGTGAAGCTGCCCATGGCAGTTACATTTTTGCATATCAAACGGAACTCTGCTCGATCTGCATAGCTCTTTCCTTGGGCAGCATCTAGCTGCCCAAATGCGCTGGTCCACCGCATGGGCAGCGCGTGGTAGCTGCGACCTCCACCCCCATCCTCCCCGTGTGTGGTGATGTATGGTGATCATGGAAGAGGAAAAATTTTACAACCTAAGGCTCAAACTAAAGTATATAAGAGGTGCTTGGTGAAATGCCTAAGTGAAAGTCTATAATAACTATGGGATGAGAGGAAGAGAAAAAGAAGTCTAAAGAGTCGGGGATATGAAATGAAGTGACTTGCTTACCTTATGAGCCCATGCATAAGCCTTGTAGAGAGAGAAGATTCCAAAGCAAGCTAGAAAGTGCTATATTTTTTCCCTCCACCTTAAATATGAAGATTGCTTAAATAAAAGAAGAATTTATTGAAAAATTCTATTCACATGTGATATTGCTTACTCTCGACTTGCCCTCCCTACTCGAGGGCAATTCGAATGTGGGGGGCTTATGATGGGCCGTAGTCCGCTTAGGCCCAATAGGCTGAGTTTGAAAGGCCCACTCAAAGCGCATATCAAATACGAAGGTATTTAATAGGCCAAATTCAAGGGGCCTATGATTTATTTGGATAAATGGACCTTGATATATTAATGAGGCCCGTCCAAGATTAGTAAAACCATAGGTCCCAAGCCCATGAAAACTTACGTATCGATATTATAAATACTTCCAATCCATATTATTAAAAGATACGTGATTTATTAAGCATTTAACTGTTCTCAAGTTTATTTGATTTTTTTTATTCCGGATCTGACTTTAACATCGGAAAATTTTCATCTGGCAAACCCCCAGCACCCCTAATACTTGTTTGTGATGGAGACAACGTTCCACATAGCAATTCAATTATTCAGGAGTACTATCCATTGGAGTGATACCATATTAATACCTTTACAATAGGATTTAGAATGTATCAAGTTACCATAGTATTGTGTTTAATAGATTATTTTAAATTGAATGATATCCCACCTTCCAAATAATATGTTGATTGGCTGGACAACAAAAGGAGTAGAATACCATAAGAAAATCCAAAATATTTTTAACTTTTTTCACACCTCCCACTACCCTAATATTCATGATCATGATCTTCCACCATTCTTTGTCATTGAACCCACGTTACTTCTCCTCCTCACAAAAGAGGAAACCAATCTTTGCCTTAAAAACAATGACTAGAGATTTAGAACAAGTGGAATCAAATCTTGATAGGTAGTGTCTTCTATTGCTATTCGTTCCCCAGCGGTAAGGCCTCGTATCTATCTTTTTCTTCCTTTGGACATGAATGATTTTCTTTTTTCGTATGGATTGTGGCTTGTATTTTCTAAAATTTTATTTTGACCAAAATAATATACACGAGACGAAAAATCATGTGTATTTAACAAAGGGACAAGAAAAAAATCGTTTAGAACATTTTTTGAAACATGGATATCTATAATTGCCTTTTTTTTCTTGTATGAAATGTGCCTTGTATTGATCAAATAAATTTTCTGAAAAATTTAATATATAGGAGACAAAAATATCTGTGCATCAAACAAGGGAAAAAAAAAACTAAAATGCACAATTATAATGTATTATTTTTGGTGTAGAAAGTCTCAAATTCCGGTCAACATAAATCCAAAATTTTTAAATTTATGAGGATATGGGAGGCGTAAATAAAATTTGTTAGAAAACCCTTGCATTCTTTTCAACGAAATCCAAAATATTTAATTTGGTGTGTAAATTATGTTGACAAAGTACACTGTGTTAATTTAAAGTCTTTACTATGTAGTTGATTTATGGCCAAAAAAATTTCTTCTTCCAATAGTAGTGAAACATACTGACACCACGGAAAACAAAATTCGGTTATGCACTATGAATGTGTGAATGCTCTATCATTATTAACTTACCGGAGAAAGATGATCCAGTGCTCGAACTGTGGGGCAATAGTTTATTTAGTAAATTTATTGATTATATATTAGTGTATGAGATTTGATTTGTATTTTAATTTAATTTTTGTAGAGGCCTGGAGTATGTGGATACTTTCATTGTTTTGATCCAAAAATGTGCAATAGATCTAGAAATAAATATCTGGGTAGCTGAAGAAGTTGGAGAGATTTGAAGCTATGCAAGTGGCTGACAAAGAAGCAATTAAGAAATTGGAGCTGAAATTGGAAGCTCGAACAAAAAATTATGTCTGAGTCTTTTAATTTTGGAAAAGATTGTTATTTGGTTGAAGTGTACTAGATTTGGGACAACCAACGATAGTAGATATTTGCAAATCTTATGGTTAAATTCTTGTATAAGATATATTGGTGACATAATATGAATATTTGGTTTTTGAAATGTGAAGTAGCAATGTTGAGTATCTTTGCAACTTTAACGATGATGAAATATTTTGACTACATATTTTGAATCTCATTGATTAGACATTATTAACTAAACACAATTTTGTCTTCTCATAAAAAGGTGATTTACAAACAAAATGAATTATAATGCATTATGAAGTTATATTGTACATTAAAGTTATATAAATTGAGTTTTGGTTTATCATAAATTATAGTAATGCACTTCCTATCGCCTTCTTAACTAAGTTGCCTACTATAGTACTGATTATTTTGAATATTATTAGGTCTCAAAGTTCAAGAGAACAATCAAACACAAGCAAACTCATGTGTGATCGTAACTCTTCAAAAAATTCATAGAATGAGACAAATAAAGAACAACTTCTAATTACAATCTCTACAAAAGCTGCATATTCTCTTTCGGATAATTTTTGCATGTGATACAAGGAGAAAAAATTGCATTTACCAAAGACTGCATATTCTCTTTTTAGATAATTTTTGCATAGTCTCTTTTCATTGATATTGAATGACTATTCAATAACTTTGTCAGCATATGAAGTTTGGAATGAAAGTAAATCTCCTTTATGTCATGTATATTATTTGCATGTAGTAGTAGAAAAGAATCCTACTCCATGGTTGCATGTGATACATTCATTTCAATTATACATATTTGTATTTGTGTGCTTATATAAAGTACCAACTTTTAGAACACACGCCCATCCAAGAAGAGCCGCTTTAATTACACTCCTTCCAAGTGTCTTGCAAACCTATCTCACCAATGGCTTCTCCAGCTGAAAACCACCAATCAACCTTTCTCTACAATGATGATTTGGACTTAGAAAATTGATCAATGCTTGATCAACTCTTGGATCAACACAAGAAAGGCAATTGGCATGATGGTCAGTTGAATGCTCACGTAATGTTAATGTCTCGCGCTATCATAAATGATCAATTTGGCAAGGGTTACACTTACCACGAAATTGCTCAAAGGTGCCGAAATTGTATCAAAAGTACCTTATCTTTGCTCATATAATAAATTGCTCGAGAGTATATTGGGATACTGAGATTAACTACGTGCATGCATGTCTTTCGCTGTGGAATATGTGGTTTAAGATAAATTTGTGATTTACCTGATAATATTTTTTAATACATGCTATTTATTTTATGCAACTCTCTAATATATAATAAATAGCATGTAATAAATAAAATATCATTCGGTAAATCACATATTTACCTTGATATTATAGTCACCTATTGTTTAAGTATACATTATTAATTAAATTATTGAAATTGATAGATTTATGGAATTAGTGTCGTCTATCTTTATAACTACTCCACTGCATTGTAAAAATAACTAATGAATGAAATATTCGAGTATCCCATTTTAAAAAGATTTAAAATGACATTTGCACACACACACCCACTTACTGAGTAATAGTTCACGTTTTTTCTTTTTCCCCCTATCGGAGAATGTATAGATAAGGATAATGTTGACTTACTGAGTAATAGTTCACGTTTTTACTTTTTCCCCCTATCGGGAATGTATAGATAAGGAGAATGTTGAAAGAGATAATAGCACTTAGAGTGTCTATAGACTCAAGTGAGTACGACAACTAATGTTAGATATGATCTGTGTTGCTCAACTTTACATAAGATTGTACTTTTGGTTACTTTAGTCTTTTGGTTGTAATGAATGTATGTTTGTCTTTTGACTTGGGATAATTTTACCTTTGAAAGAATTTTCTCCATTGTTGGGGCGTGACAGGTACCACCGGTTATATGAAGCAAAAACAATGCACAATTTGAATTGTCCACAGATAAAATCACCTAATTGATGTGTTATAACTCTTATAATAGTTCTCTAAATGCTAAACATCAATTTTAACATAGATATGTTGAAGCATGCCAAGTAGTACAATGGAATAGATTTCCATCTTCTATTTTCCTTGATGTCACATTAAGTTTCATAGCAATTTTAGCATCCTCAGACATATTTATTTACTCTAAACATTTTACCACACTTAGATAACATATGAAAACATATAACCATGCCATAGCATTGCCAAAACTCATGGATTTAGCTCCCCTAATTCAGTCTCCTTCACAGCACACCAAAATAGATTTTGCTACTTTGGCAGTTTGAGTGTTTCTCCAATATCATGCTCTATTTCAATTTCTAACCGATAAAAATTCATTCCAATACTCTTAACTCATATATGGATAATTATAGATTTTATTCAACATACCAAACACTTTTGAAGCCTAAAACACAAGAAAACAGTAAGGTGACAATTTCTGCCACAAGTATTTCTCATTAAGTGTTTGTCATCAAAAACCCTTCTTTGTACACCAAAGTCTAACTAAAAACTTCCTAAAACTTTTATAATAGTTATTAAAATCTTAATAAACAGTAAACCCATTCAGAATAATCTGAAAACCAAAAACAAAACCATAGACAAGTGTTACCTATGCAGATTTTGAGGTTAAACTTGATGGTAATTACTTCTCCTTTGCTTTTCTTGCTTTTATTTCAACTTGGAATCAATTTGGAGCACTTGGAGACCTTAAGGTGTGTGTCTGGAAGCTGAAAATGGCTAAAATGAGGGTCTGGTCATGGCTTAAGGGTGAAGGGTTTGAGATGTTAGCTTGAGATGTTAGCTTAAACTTAATACAAAAGCATAAGGTGGCGAAGCTTGAGGTGTTAAATGGTGGTTTAAATATGATATTATACACAACTTATATAGCTCTAATCTGGTGTTTCTCAGCATTTATTTCTTTATTTACAATCTATTTTAATTTCGGTACGATCGGATAATAAATTTTACCCCTAATTTCTTAACCGTTCATTCGATCTTTAAATCGATTGACATCCGATTCTTAAACAGATTGTCTAGTTTTCATTTCTAAAATCATATGCACATATGGACCTTGAAATATGATACTTAAATCAAATTACATCATGTTTAATATCCCACGTATTATTAGTTTATGGATGTATACCGTTAAAACACCTTGATCGAGTTGAATCGAAATATATTAGCTTACAAGTAATACCTTTAATTACTTCTAAAATTATAACATATAACCTATGAATATCTAATAGATTGACCAATCTATTCTTTCTCTTATCTAAATATTGAATTTCTTAATTAGGTCATAAGAACTCGACCACTAATATCATGTGATAGCATTAGAGGTCTAACGATTAAGAATGCTATATAAGATGCCATGTAATGTTAATGCAAATTAGCATATAAGTAGCACGTAATGTATGAATCACATTGACCAAGTGAGTAGTGTGGGTATTACACTCCCCCTCCCCCTTTTTTTTTCTTTTTAAAATTTGAAGTCATTGTGGTGCTAGTTAACCCTTAAGTATCACACCGTGACATGAAATGCAGGAGTCATGGTGCGAGTTGGAACCTCACTTACTGCCTAATTTTTATGGGTCGCGCCTAACATGGGGGTGTCGCGGCATGAGCCCCTGATTGAATCAGTACCTTAAATTTGACCAATGCTTCATGTGTGGATTGCTTCTAGCCTTCACAAGTCATCATACAAGAAAGAAAAACACTAAGATCAAAACAATGGTAAAATAAGGTATAATGCAAGCAAAGCATCTAATCCTAAAAATAAAATAAACAAGTGATCTAAATTTGTGAAAATCTAATATCAAAGCACATTAAAAGGCTTGGTTTGCCTCCCAATAAGTGCTAAGTTTATAGTTTTTAGCCAGACTTCAATCGGATACATTAACTGACTTCTCCAAGAGGGATGTCGGGGACCTTCCTCATATTATTGCCAAAATAATATTTTAATCATTGATTGTTGACACAAAATAAAGAACCATCTCTACTTTTCAACTCAATGACACCAAATGGATACACCCTCTCAACCACAAACAGACCTTGACTTTAGTATACCCAAAGATAATTTCAAACACAAGTTGAACAACAACACTTGTTGTCCAAGTTGGAATTCATGCCTCAAAATTATTTTGTCTTACCATTTCTTCATCTATTCCTTATAAATCTTGGCATTCTCATATGCATAATTGCAAAAATCCTCCATCTCATTTAATTTCATTGGTCACCTGCTGCCCCGATATTAAAATTTAACTATCTCACAGCCTAATAAGTTCAATGCTCCAACTCAACTAGGAGATGATATGCCTTCCCAAACACTAATTGGTATGGCAACATACAATAGGTGTCTTGTAAGAAGTATGATAGGCCTAGAGTGCATCATCAAGCTTATGCGCCCAATCCTTACAGTTTGTGCTAACCGTCATTTCAAAAATCTGCTTGATCTCACAGTTGGATATTTCTACTTGTCCATTAGATTGCGGGTGATATCCCAATACTACCCTATGGTCCACACTATACTTAGCAAGAAGGTTATTAAATAATTTATTGCAAAAGTGCATACCTTCATCACTAACAATTGCTTTAGGAGTGCCAAAACGTGTGAATATGTATTTGTGTAAAAAATTTAACACTACCTTAGCAACATTAGTTAGTGTGGTAATGACTTCCACCCATTTTGAGACATAATCGACATTAAGTAAGATGTAGTTATGTCCAAAAGTGGGAGGAAAGGGTCCCGTAAAATTAATCCCTCATACATCAAAGAGCTCAACCTCCGTCACATTTATCAATGGAAGCTCATGACGTCGTGTGATGGTCCCTACCTATTGGCATCGATCGCAAGTCTACACAAAAGCATAACAATCTTTAAATAATGAAGGTCAATAAAATCCAGATTATAATACCTTTGTTGCTGCCAAGTGGGCCTAAAACAACCACCATAGGAGGATGAATGATAATGTTGCAGAATCTCCTCAGTTTCATCCATAGGCATACACCGTCTAATCACAGAATCATTACACTTCTTAAAAAAAGCAAAAGGTCATTCCACAAATAGAACTTAACATCATGCAATTTTTTTTTCTTTGATTAGATGACAAATCTGGAGGAAGGACTCCACCAACAAGATAATTGAGAAAATATGCATACCATCGAAGCCTCGCCCCAACTGCTAAAATGAGTTCATCTAGAAATGACTTCTAAATGGATGCTCCTACTACCTCATTCTCTTGCTCCAAATGGGATAGGTGGTCTGCTAACACATTCTCACTACCCTTCTTGTCATGACTCTCAAGATCAAACTCTTGAAGCAACAAAATCCAACGAATCAACCATGGCTTAGCATCCTTCATAGCAAATAGGTACCTAATCGATCTCTTTCTCGATTGTCATGTAATTTTATTGTACACTGTCCAAGGTCCGACTTACGTAATGTATAGATCTTTTCCCATTTTTGGCCTAACACCGCTCCTACTGCCCAGTCACTGGCATCACACATGAGCTTAAATAGTTGAGTCTAGTTGGGTACCACCATGATAGGGGCTGATATGAGTGCCTTCTTTATATGCTCAAAAGTCTGTAAATAAGAAATTATAAGGCATATCTGTTTCCAAAAAGTTACATAGAGGTTTAACAAATTTTGAATTTTTTTTTAAAAGATCTTCTATAAAACCTAGCATGCCTAAGAAAGTTTTGAGTCGCTTTCACATTTATTGGTGGTGATAGTCTTTTAATGTCCACTATTTTGGCATGATCTACTTCTATCCTTCTAGGCGATACTCGGTGACCAAGAACTATGCCCTCCGTTACCATGAAATGGCATTTCTCCCAATTAAGGACTAAATTGGTCTTCTCATATCTCTGTAAAACAAGAGAAAGATTATGCAGACAGTGATCAAATGAAGAACCAAAAACAAAAAAATCATCCATGATTTCTTCCACCATGTCGTGGAAGATGGCCATATATATATATATATATCTGAAATGTGGCAGGACATTACACAACCAAAAGGGCATCCTGCGAAAAACAAATGTACCATAGGGTCATGTAAATATTGTTCTCTCTTGGTCTTTGGGGGCAATGACAATTTGATTATATTCTGAATAACCATCAAGAAAATAATAGAGTTGGTACCCTCCAAGATAATCTAATATCTGGTCAATAAAGGGAGGGGAAAATGATCATTTTGAGTAGTTTTATTCAATTTCCTATAATCAGTACACACTCTCCACCCAGTCATAGTCCTAGAAGAGATAAGCTCACTATTTTCATTCCTCACTACTGTCATACACTTTTTTTTTGGAACAACATGGATTGGACTAACCCATGAACTATCTGAAATAGCATAAATAATCCTTGCCTTAAGCCATTTTAAAACTTCAACTCGTACAACTTATTTTATAACAGGATTTAAACATATTTAATGTTCAATAGAAGGTTTGTATGAGTCTTCCATTAAATTTTATGCATGACTATAGAGGCACTAATGCCTTTCAAAACTGAAATAGAACATCCTAAAGCAGATTTATGTTTTCTCAAGACTTACAACAATTTATCCAATTCTGAATGAGATAAAGAGGCAAAAACTATTACCAGATATTTGTCATTCTCATCCAAAAATGCATATCGGAGGTGTTTTGGAAGCTTCTTCAATTTCGGTGATGCTTTTATTATTTTCTTAGTGGCTGCCTCTTCCAACCTCTCCAAAGAACATTCATTCTTCATTTGATCCGGCATTGCATCAAGAGAAAACACATAATGTGCCAAATCCTCATCATTAACCAAATAATCATTACCTTGTGTCAAGGAATGAGCAAGACATCTTTCTAAGAGGTCTTCGGGTGTATGTTTGATGAGGTGGGTATTGATGCAATGTTCTAAAATGTCTATCATTTTGCAAGTATTTGGCTCTTCCTAAAAATGCATAGCTCGGTAGATGTTGAACAACCCTTGACCTTCATTGACTCTCAAAGTCAACTCCCCACATTGCACATTTATCAACGCTCTATCGGTGGCAAGGAATGGTTGTCCAAGAATGAGATGAGTCTCTTGATCTTCTTCCATGTCAAGCACCACAAATTCTATCGAAAAATAACTTATCCACCTTCACCAAGACATCTTCAATCGCTCTTCTTGGGATAGGTAAGTGACCTATCTGCAAGCTACAAGGTGATGGTGGATGGTTTTACTTCTCCTAGACCTAATTTTCTAAAAACAAAAGTAGCATCAAATTAATGCTTCCTCCAAGATCACAAAGTGCTTTATCAAAAAAAGAACTGCCTATTGTGCAAAGAATAGTAAAACTCCATGGATCTTTTAATTTTTAATGTAGCTTTTTCTGAATAATAGCACTACACTCCTCTGTAAGTTTGACTATTTCAAAGTCCACCAATTTTCTCTTTCTTGACACACATTTTTCATGAGTTTTATGTAATTTAGCATTTGCTCCAATGCATATGCAGAATGGATATTAATGTGAATTTTTTAAAAAAATTCTAAAAAATTACCAAATTTAGCATCTAACTTTTTTTTTTTGAAATTTTTGAGGAAAGAGAGGGGAACATTAACATTAGAATGAGTTTCAAAGTTAGAAATAGATTTTGGCTTCTTAGCCCTTGTTTGCTCATCATGCTAAATCTCCTCTTTTTTTGATGGTCCCATCTCTGGACTTTAAATGGGTAAGGGAGTGTGAGGCCTATCGGTAGTAGACTGTTTCAACTCAGGACCTTTGTACTCAGCTCCACTCCTAAGTTGTATTGCCTTGCAATTCTCTCTAGGGTTGACCTTGGTATCACTCAAAAAAATTTCCTTTTGTTGTTGGGCATTCAGTGCTATAGCTAATTACTCGATTTGGAT